>JARHVA010002363.1:1237500-1335000 GCA_037957365.1 Torreya grandis | reverse complement strand
ATTTGAATCACTTCTTGTGCTTGAGATGTACTAGATTTTACACTTAAAGTTGTATCAATGGAACACTTATCATGAAATATGTGTGTCGCAAGTTAAATTGTAACAAGAATTTAAATTTAAATTCTCATGGTTGTCTAGAAGGGGTGACTTCCATTTACCTAAAGTTTCGATTGCACATAAATGGAACATTATAATTTGTCATTTCTCACCATGTTTGAATCATCTCAATACTCTCCTAGAACTATAAGTGTAAAGTTTAGATGAGGCAAATAATCATTTATGTCTGCAAGAATGTTTATGTCATCATTATAATTATCCTCTTCCATAAATATTTGATCTCAATATCCTATATCGACTAACAAAGAAAGATCTACCATCTTCTCTTTTTATGCTTCAATGTTATTATGTGATTATTTTATTGTCTCTTTATTTAGTGATATATTTCAATTTGTCTCATCTTTTTTATATTTATATGACTCTCCAACTTCATATGTATGTATTAATTCCCTGAGTATGCCATGTGATCAAGGTATTATGGAGTAATGAACAATGTCATATTTTGGAATGCATCCATCACTAGGTTACAGTAATTTGTAATATTTTTTTATTATCCATAGGAGATGTATGTAAAAATCCTTCATGAAATTTTTAAATCATCAATGCAAGTTAGATGGATCCACTTCAATAGCATGAATCCACAAACTACTTAAAATCATATTATAATGCAAATGATTTGGAATTACTTGAAACATAGTAGTCAATATCTTAGGTCCCATTGTAACATTTAAATAAATAATTCATATCACTTGGCAAGGGATATTATCAAAAAATTTGATATTCTTATTTGATTTATGAATATAGTCCATAATGATAACTAGTGTTTTTATAAATGTGACATTTAAAAATTTTAATCTTGATCCATTACAACATGTTTAATTCTCTTATTTAAGATTCACACTTGAATGAATGATGAGAGATTCTAATCCATAATATTTTAGTAGTAAAATACTCTTTCTCAAAAAAAATCATGTCTTCAATGTTCTAAAATGTATTGATGATGGATGAGAAATAAGTTGGTTCAGATATATTTGGAAAATGTCTATCATGCAATGCTTTACAAAAAATATCCTCTTAGATAGTGGACCTTTTTAAAAACTATAATATGGAGACATTAGCTTATGTATTCTTAAATTGATTGATGACATGATACTCTTTGGTAGCATTGGCTAGTGCCCTAGGATTAGGAAAAGGATTAGGAGGGAAATTGTGACTACCTCCATTTTGTTGAACGGGATTATGTACCCTACCTCTTCATGTTGTCATAACATGAATTATTAAATCCAATATAAATTTAGAGAAAATAGTGGGGGAAAGATGGTGGCTATCACTAATTTAAGGTGCATAGGGAAGAATGAAAGGATTCATACATGAAAGTCACCATTAAATAATAACTATAAGAATCTTAGATTTGACATTTAGAAAATGTGTGTTACTAAGAAGAGCTAATAATTATTCATTATTAAGTTCATCCTTATTTTTATGGCATATAAATTCAACCCATTGCATTGCGTGATGTTGAAACATATTCCATATTTTAGGAAACAACATAAGACTATTGAAATTTAGATTGTATAAAATAGGGCATTTATCATATAAATTCGAATGATAAAGAGAGGTTTATTACACTTTATAAATATACAAATGGACAAAAAAATAAGGGAAAGAATTCATGTAGATATTTTTTTAATCTATACTTCTCATTGCCTATGCTATAGTCCATAAAATCACTTTTTATTAGCTATATGACTAATTGGCTCAATAAAAAATCCTAATAACACCTATGTGGTTGCTACCGATGAAGCTCAAAGACTTTTAGAAACTAGTATTATCCTCCACTTGTAGGAACTATCCAATTTTACTATATTAGTATTCTCTACCACAAATCTTTGAGCCTGCTTTCTATATTATTTTTGTTTTCTATTTTTACATTACTCTTATGCATAGATCATATTTTTTCTTCCCTTTGCCTTGAAATTGTAGATTCATTTTTGACACCGAAGAGACTTGGTAAAATGGGATAAAAATATGGGTTGGATATCTCTAACCACTCCATTTTGAGTGTTTGAGAATTGCATGCATTCCAATACTCTAAACAATCTCAAACTTTACATATTTATCCCACCTAGGTGTATTTATGCTCAATCTTCATCCACTAGAATGTAATATAGTTATTTGGATTTTGACAGTTAAAAACATGTAACTTTGACCTTGAATTAATATTCATACTTGGTTTTAGGGATATTTCATGGAGGGTTTTTCAAATTAGCATCATCATAGATAATGTATCAATGATATGTAAATAATTTTTCCAAGTTTACAAGTGGTTCTTAATCTAATTACCTAATAAGTATGACCTTAGGATTAATTTATATTTATAAATAAATATTTGGAATTAACCCATAATTGACATAGGAAATGTACTTAGGCTTATCCAAGGGATACATTTGAATTTGAAATGTAACTTTTATAGGTTTGTGGACATTATTTATAAATGCATACATCTACAGCACCTATAACTATCTCATTATTGCCACCATTATCTTGAGAGGCAAAAATAGAGATCTATAATATGGAAAAAAATTGTTCAAGGTTATACATTTTTATTGTATAGACTAGAGAGATCATGAATATGAACAATAGAAAATTAGGTTATCCATATCACTAGTAGATAGGGGAAAATGTTGACAATATTCAAATGTGTAGGTACAAGGCATGTATGTCAAATATATGTAAACAATTATGTTATTGGGTGTCTAATACAAAAAATAGTTGTATACACTTAGTCATATGTTGATTTATATATCTTTATATTGGTATTAGTGTCAAGCTATGTAATATCCATAGCCTTAATAGGGTATATATAGGATGTAGTAGTTATTATTATATCATTACACTTTTTTTTTCTTATTTCAAGGTTGTGGAAGTTCCCCTCTTGAAGTGGCTAAGTCATATATTTATAACATTATTATTTTCTTATAATAATCTTATGTGGATATGCTCTATTACACCCTTATTATTATGAGTTATTGTTGTTATTATATTATGGAAATTTATATTGACATATATTGTCATGGTTAGACCTTATCTATCAAAGTAATTTCATTATGCCATGTTTGAGATGCAAAAAACTAATAGATTTTTTATGTTCTTTCACCACTTATTAATTTACCTTTTGATACAAGAGGTGTCAACATTTGAATAAAATGTTAGTAGGATCTTGTATATAAATTTCAATCCTTATAGGTGTCCTATTATTGTGTGTGTCCTCAATGTATTATCATGTTTATGTATATATAGACTTTCTTTATTCAAATTAAGACATTACTAACATGCAAGCTAACACCTTACAAAAATTTATCAATGATAAAAATGCATATTAAATTAAAAAAAGGGGAACATAGGTCAAGGGGAACATAAAATAAAAGGTACCATAGACCTAGTGTTGATTTTGGTAGATGACAACTAACTATGAAAACTTTAAAAAAATGTTTTGGATAATTTGAGAGTATCTGGGGTTATGCCAAGGAAAATAATATCTAATATTTAATTTTTCAATCCTTTCATATTGAATTATAGAATTATCATTGACACGAGAAATTTTTAAAGGACAACATAAAGTAAAAAAAGGAGATATGAAGCCCTACCCAAGGAAAAACATGCCAATAAGAGCCTAATTTGAACTAGAAATCTATATGCACAAAAAATAGACTAATATCATATAAAATAACTAGTAATTTACCAAAATTATTTGTCTAAACACTTAAGATCATGATTTTATGAGAATGATCTTCATTTCCATTGACCAAATAAAAATTTAGAGAAACAAAACCTATTATTAATGAAATGCAAACACTTTATAAGCCAAATGGTTTAATAAAATATTATTAGAACTCACCCCACCATTTATATTTTGAAAACCTTAAAATATGTTTTGATTTTATTTTAAAAGTATTTTTCATAGTAGTAAAGTATTAATTAGGATCATTCCACAAGACTAGATTGGTAGTGTTGTTTGAACGGATTTGAGCTACTATACTTGTTGAACTCTACACATCCTCCATGAATTAAGATTTATTTTCTCCTTTGAGTATATGAAAAAATATTGGGGTGTTTTTATTGTATCCTTGTTCAAAAACTTGAGTTGATGCATGAGAGGAATCTTTTCTAATACCATTATTCATCCATCATACAAATCATCAGCATTGGAAGATAATTATAGATACATTTGTCTAATACTTATCTCTACCACTTTTACCATCCCTGTGAATAGTTTGGCTTCTTGATTGATATAATTGTACAAATTTGTCTCGAAGACTACATTGAAATAAATGATAAACTATAGTTGTAATGGAAACATGATGAGAAACAACCATGAAAAGGTTAAAAGTAATAAATACACACACACACATAAATACATACATAATTAACATACACACGTGTGCATGTGCACGTGCACACACGTGTGCACACACACACACACACACACATGTGTGTGTGTGTGTGTGTGTGTGTGTGTGTGTGTGTGTGTGTGTGTATGTACATAATATACAATCATATATTTATGTGTGTGCCTATTTTATATTTATATGTATATACACATATATACACATATACATATACATACATATACAAATATATATATATATAACTATAGATATATATATATACATATATACACATACATATACATAGATGTATGTTTGTGTATATGTATGTATATATGTACATATATATACATACATGTGCGTGTGTGTGTCTACACACACACACACACACACACACACGTAATTGCAATAGAAATGTAATGAGAAACGACCATGAAAAGTTTGCAAGTAATAGATATATATGTAGATACACACACACACATATACATATATACATATATATACAAATATATACATACATATACATACACACACACACACACACACACACACACACACACACACACACACACACACACACACACACACACACACACACACACACACACACACTTGTATGTGAAACAACCCCCAAAAAATTTGGAATTGTTAGTTTTAGAGTACAAAGGGGCACTATGTGCCAAGCCCAAACATAATCGAATGAGATTGAGACGACATCAAAATGGATTTTCACACAAGGTTACTCCCAATTTGAATGTTATCATTTGGTAGAGACATTTAACTAAGATTAAGTTACTAGAAAAGAGTTCTATGTGGGAGCATGTCCTCATTGAGGAGTATATAGTTTGAGGTGTATAAGTGTGCATGCACACAATGATAAAATTTTAAATCTATACAATACTAGTTATGCCCACCAATAGGACTATTAAGTGGTCATTTAACCCTAATCTATATCTCGAGAGTCTCATAGGGTCCCATTTGAGAGCCAACAAAATAGCTACTCCATGACATCCAACATGATGTTCATCCGAGAGGTAAGAGGACCACAATAGAATTTTATTATATAAATATAACCCTTGAGTCATTAAATTATCTTGATGTAAGGGAAGTCCCAAGTGGATTATATTAGTATCCACTCTAATTGGTATATAAGGGATTCTAATCCACTAATGTGAGGTACCCAACTAATTGCCAATGTAGGCCATAATAGACTAGGCAACTCCAAGGAGGTATTCATTGAGATTTCACAAACCGAATCTTGACTTTAGTAGCCAATCGCCATATATTTTCCAATGGAACCTATCTTAGGATCAAACCAATAATCTTATAAGGAAGAGGATAACATGATTTTACTGACATCAAAGGAGTCTAACCACTCCACTTAATCCCATTAAATTCTCAAGTGAATACACACACACACACACACACACACACACACACACACACACACACACACACACAAGCCAATATCATCACATGTTACTATATATATATATATATATATATATATATATATATATATATATATATATATATATATATATATATACACACACACACACACACACACACACACACACACACAAACCAATATCATCACATGTTACTAATGGTGTAAAAGATATTTACACCTTTTACCCATATGATTATATCAATGCCTTATTAACAAGTCTAGAATTAAATAAAATCTATTCATCTATATATAATGCAATTTCAGCATTTAAGATATCATAATAGCATACTAAATGCTTCAATGGGATCAACCCCTACTACTTGCTTATTTTATTAATCAAGAGTTCATTAAAGGATCACAATACTTGATCCTAGATGACCCAAAACATAGGTGTCAATACCAAATCTGGCCAATACATTCATGGCCTATTAAGGCAAGACAACATAGTTAATTGTATACATTTTAACCGATTTGGAGTATAGCTCAATAGGGTATAATAGAATCAATTTCCACACATAATTTATTTAGAAATAAATGAATATGGAAATGATATTAGTGAATTTGAGTGATTAGTATCAATATTTTATGCTTAGACGCCATAGGCCAAGGTTTACTTATAATAAGTAGGTGTATAAAATGAGAATAGACATCATGCTCAACATATTCCAGCCATAGAGAGTTTTTGTTGATTCAATGTGTACATATACCGTGTAAATGTATAAACCAAAATCATCATAGGAGGTTTCCCAAAAATGTATAACCAATGCAAGGAGTAAAATTTGAAAAAATAGCCATTAGTCTCAAAAATTTATGTGGCCATAGTAAAAATTTCCAGCCAAGTAAGTTCCATAGAAACTTTTAGAATCAATAAGGAATACTAATAAATAAGGCAACCATAATAGCCTTAGATATGTGAGTAGTTTCTAGTTATTCATGAAAGATTAACATTCTGGAATAAATATTTCCATGGAATTAGAACAACTACAACTATCATTATCATTATATGTAATTCCAATATTATAAATTATTCATGAAGGCATAACTCAGTTGGTACACAAGTAATTCTAGCCACTTATAACAATTTAACATGTTCAAATGCAAGTAATTCCAGTAGTAATAAAATTTCATAATTCCTCAATATCAAGATCATAATAAAAAGATAATATTATCTTACATAAACTTAATGTGATAACATGAAAAGTGATATTCTATCACTAGACATATTACAGTCTACACATTCTTCCATTATTCATTATCCTAAATTTATGGTTTTAAAAATAAACTTTATCATACCGAGGTCATTCTTTATGCCATTAAATACGAAGAGATATCTAGCAACACTATTTCATTTAGAACCAATCTGCAACTTTCATTCATACTACTATAATCATCCATATGGATTCAATATAAAACAATCAAGATCATTCAAAATGAAACATATAATATACCTTGAGGTGAGATACCCCTCATGTCAAGTTATAACAAGATAACATTGTAGTTTCACTTTTGTATGCTCATATGGTAAATATTTCAACATCAATGAATATGAAGTTAAAAGCACTTATCATCCAGATTCAACTATCTTTAAATAAAAATAGAAATAACATTATTTTACTTTCATCATGTGAATACAAAGTATCATGTTATAGCCAAATGAAAGAATAGAATCACATAAGTGAGACAATAGTCATTTTATACCTACACATCATGATGCTACCCATATGAGGTATACATCGTCATGCATGCATATCACCAATATATCAATGTCATATCTCCATAATCCAAGATACAAATCTCAAAACATAGTTATAAGAATCATTACATTAATAAACCATTATGATCAATAAATATATACATCATATAAATAGGCTAGATCTAACAACCATAAGCATAGAAATTCACTCAATAGGAGATAAGAACATGATCCACAAGGTGACATTTGCCAAGGTATAGCCTAATGATCCCAACCATTATTGGCCTTGACCACCCCAACCATCAGCGATATGGTGGAATCAGGATTCTAAGTTTTACCAAAAAGTTATGAGCATAAAAGTGGCATAGCCATGATACATCATTCAATAGCCAAATACTAAACAACAAATAATAAAATACCAGCTTGAATACACAACCAAGACATGAAGAAAAATTAGCTTGGACAACACTCAAGCCACACACGAGACAAGAAAAGGACCTTCATCTAATCGAGTATAAGATTCTAATCAATTTTTTTGCTTCAAACTCGGGAAGGTAGATTAGATGTAGATTTGCATTCATGTTTTTTAAGTTCCAACTGCTTGAAATGTCAAGCTAAATTCCACTGCCTAGAATTCTTATGCTTCTTTAAGTTAGCATACTAGTCAAATGACTCTAGACTTTAACAAGTAATCCAACCATAAAAAGATCAAGGGTCACTATTGCATTTAATTTAGCATGAAATATAGTCAAACCATCAAGGTTAAGTCTAAAACAACTTATACATAAGCATTTAAGCTTAAACAGGAGTTTATGTATTTTATATGTATTCTAGGGTTGAATAATATATGAGAAGCAACCCAAGGGGATAAAAGGTTAAACCAACCATTGTCAAAATCCCCCAAATTGTACACATTCAATTTAATTTTATAAATATAGATTTACACCATTATCAAATGGTCTAAAAGACATCAAAGGAACATTTCTCAAAATAAAGAAATCATATGCACACACACATAATCTGACCCCGCCCATAAAATAATCCTAACATTAAGCATAGTCATAACTTTATAAATGAATGAGGGTATAATTTTGAGTTTGGTAGTGATATAAACAAGTGTATTTAATTTGCATGCAATCAACAACCACTCAACATTAAAATCCTTATCAAATGTGAGAATCGACCCAGGGGTTTCCAACAATAGTGGAAAATCTAAAAGATAAAATGTTTCCATGTTGATCAAAAAAAATATATATATACATGAGAAATATGTCCATATAATTTGCCTATATTAATAGTGATATTTTGAAACCCTTATAATAGATAATTTATTCCCAAACCATTTTAACAAAAGTTTCTGGTGTTCAATTTTACCTAGCCCCTTGAAATTAATTATTTGGGCCTCAAATAAATCTACGTCCAGGGTCTTATAGATTTTATAGGGTTCATAGATCTACCAAAATTTTGAGTGAATACATAATCTAAGATATTTGACAATATTCTACCTAACAAAGTTTTGTGTTTATACCATGTAGGGTATACCATATAGTCTTATGGCTTATTTCAACCAATAATTTTCCAATAAGCATTAAACCCCAAATAAAACCACATAGGTGACTATCCTATCATCCAAATAGTGTCAAAATAATGAAACCCCAAATCAAAATATGACTGGATCAATTTTTCCATAACTACACTTGGCTTTAATTATTTTTAATTTAGTTCAAACCACAAAATATTCAGCCATTTTATCAAAAATAGATGTAAATTATTTATGGGTATTTTAGATTGGATTTCATTTACTTCCATTTAAACCCCAATCAATAGACACCCATATAAAATTTGAGGTAATACTTACTTACAAACTCAATTGTAGGTTTAGCATGGGTCATGGTGTTTTAGATTTCTCTACCCTTCTTCGGTTGCCAACTCCCTACACACCTAGGAGGACTTAGGGTTTCTTCCACATCCCACAAATAGGCTATTTCCCCCAACTCATGCATGTTTTAAGGTAGATTGTTGCATCCTTATTTTAAAATAGTCAGATTTTCATCTCACAAACCCCCACACCATACCCCTAGTAAGGATTCCATTTTGGGCATTTTTCAAAAAGGCTAAGGCATAGAGCAGATTCTTAGGGCATCAAACATGTTATTATTAATTATTTGAACAACCAAAATTGTTTTTACCCTTTACTTTGAACTTTCCAATCAACCCTTTAAGTCACCCAATTAAAAAAATATAGTGCCAGATGTAAAGAAATGAGCTAAGTCAAAATCTATAATAATATCAATGCCTAGACCCAAAAATGGTTAAGCCAAGTTGAGTTGCCAATACACCAAACATTGATTTTTAAATAAAATGAAAAAACCTATGATATATATATTAGGAGGTCAAATTAATGTTCATGCTAATCTAAAACATTAATGATCATGCCAAGATTAAAATAAACAAAGACCATGCTTAAGTTGTGCCCCCTTATCATTATGCCATCATTACCTTTTTAATGAAATGCTAAAACCATAATATGTTAAGGGAGTTCAAATATGGATAAGAAATAATAACAAAAATCCCTTTTTATTAAAAGTGAAATAAACTCATTATAACCCTAGGATGTCAATGAACTAAACTATTTTAAGATAGGACGTAATAATATTTGTTATAAAATTATGGGGGCCTATGTCATGGTCCAAGCTCTTAAAAAATGAGGCTACTTGATGATAAATTGTCATGGTTTACGCCCATAGTTTCACAATAAATTAAAATGGGAAGATGTAGAAGTTTACACCAACAATACAAGGAGACTCAAAACATAACCTTGATCATGAAAAATGACACTTGAGTACAAGACATAATCAAGGATAATTAATGATCCCAAAACTTATTAAATTTGAACAAAGAAAAAATATGATACAAGTAATCATTCACAAAATGACATGAATACAACTAAAATGAAGTCATTGAGATCAAAGGACTCAAAATGAACCATGACTGTAACTATCACCTTGATATTCTACCTATCTGTTCTAACCTGACTACTCATAATCTTTCCATATTTTCCTAGTGTCTGAAGTCTGCCAATGAACCTAGCTCACTCAACCTATTCTTGTAAACATTGAATAGAACATCATCAACACCTAATCTAAAATTATACATAATTAGTAATAACATCAAATATTAACAAAATAAAAAAATATGTTATAACTATAATAGGCATATACATCGACTGAATAATGCATCATAATCAATACCATAGTGTCTCAAAATAAAGTAATCAACTATACTGAGTAGTCATAATACCAATATGGTTAAGACGATCTTGTAAGGTTATCATACTAATAATAAAAAAATGCTTCCTAAGGCATGGTCATAACATCCTCCCCCTCTTAGAGAGGATCCATCTCGATGAATAATTTAAACAACTGAGGATCTAGCTTTCCATGGGAACTCAATCATTTCTTTTTTACAAATAGTTCCACAACACAACTATCAGTGGTTGAGTTTTTAACAAGGGTGGCTACAATAATTTTCCAAATTTCCCGAGTAAAAATATGCCCATTTTGTACTTATACAACTTAATTATAAGAATTATTAGGAATACCATCAACTTACTTACTAGTAAAGCAAGAGGATATAACACACCACCTAGGTAAGAGACATTTGACATTCCCATAAATATCATTATTATAGCCATGTCTTTATTTAGTTAAGACATAAGAAATATCTTATCAGCTCACACGTCATTTTATAACACCAAGAAGAATAATGGGGAGCTATTTGATCCATTATAACACTATATTTCCACACACATATCCCAACTAAGGGCATAATATTAGTGTTCATGGCTCACAAGGCCAACCAAATAGTTATTTACAACCTTGGCAATAGGTTTATCAGCCTAAATCCATTCTTAATTTATCATAAACCAATGGTATACCATCATTTACACCATATTTTTTTTTAGACTAATAAACTTCAACCACCCATATAGGCATGAATTTTAAGCCTTTTTGGTAAAAAAAACATTATCGACTATGAGAATAATTTTTTCACCTTGATAGATGCCAACACAAGATTTTTGTTACCTTCTAGGCACACCTTTTACAGTTTATAGCTTTAAAAAGATAAGCATATTCCACATTCTTATGTAATCAAGATCAATATATTGATAAAGAACTAGTTCCCATCTAGTTATTCCTCTTATTATAGGTAAAATGTTACTATGGGAATGTTAGAGGTGTAATCACTGGGGTGGGGGGTGACTCAGTGAGCCTAGATATGTCAAAATCAATTCTAATTCTTTCAAACTATTTAAACAATTAGCATATATCAACTTGATCAAGTAACATTAACAAGAGAGCTCATTCATTAAATTTATACACAAGATCAAACACATAACACATAGTTCCTATGGGAAACCCTCATAGGGAATAAAACCCACTAATAATAAATTATCCTATAACACATTACTACTTATCCTATAATAAAGTATAAAGAAGAGACTAATCAACTCCTTTAGACCATCAAACCTTGATCATATCCTCCTGACCAAAGGCCTTTAGTGAAACACCTATTTCATAAGGAGAAACTTCATGTAAGGAAGATCAAATCTTTTAGACCCTCCTTTAATATGAATACCTCCACCTTAGAACTAATGTATTTAACACCTAATAATGGATCTTTGATTATATAACCCCTACACAAACTCTCTCTATGTCTCTTATAAGCCTCTCACATAGGAATGCCACAATCTCTCTCCTTCACTCAAACTATCCTCATATGCACACTCAGACCTCTTTTCATAGCATCAACTTGAAATAACACTATTTAGACAACATAAATATGGCCTATAGGTCATAAACATAGTCCTAAATTTGATTTTCTCATCAAACCATCAAATAGGCATACTACCTATCTCCTCTTTACATACAAGCCTTGCTCAAGTCTCTCGCTCAAGTCTATAAACATGTAACAACATTGTTATGGCATCATAAATATGACCTATAGGTCATACACACCATAATTAACCTGATCTACCCTTCAAATCATTCACTAGACACACACAACCTTCACCTTGCCTTCGCTCACCATACACACTCTCTCAAATAGCATCTTGAGCATACTCACTCATTCTAGCTCTTTTAGGCTTATTAGGTCTAATAACCTATGTGATCATATTCATCACCTTGATCATAATATCATGTCTAATCTTGTTCACTCTTTTTTGGTCCTCACTAACATGTAACTTCTCTTTCAAAGGTTCTCTCATTCACTTGGCTCCACATCTATACAAGCCTTCACTTTAGAACCTACTCACAAGTCTACTCTAAGTTTAGAAACCAACACATTTGGTTTCACTATATATAGATCATTCTTGAACCTTCAATTTCAAAATATTTCCTTTTTTTCCACAATACATGCCTTCACCATTAAGGCATCTCACATGGGTCACACTTAAGCACAATCCACTTTCAAATAGGCCTAAGTCACTTTTAGGTCATATGGAGACCCATTCATCTCTTTGACACTTCTTCAAGAAAAATAAGAGCATAAGAAGATTTTAAAACTCATGGACCCATGTCACATAATATATAGGTCCTCCTTAAGTGCCAAAAATCATTACAATAGCCTTCTTATTAAGCACACTTTACTCAAACTACATTTTGTGCACATAGTCACCATGAATGAATACATAGTCAGCTTCTAAACCTTTGTTCATACTGTATACAATTGGTCAAACCTATATAATGCACACATATCATACTTATAGAGTATAAAAAACTCCTCAATATCTAATTTATCATGATATATTGAAACAACATCAACATAAGCTCAAACACCCTTCTTGTGTCACTTGTAGAACATATACAAAAACATGGTCAATTTTGAAACTTCATAACTTTGATTGTACACACTTAAAAATATTTAAATCTATATTTCTATATGTGCCTTGGATACATCTACATATTTTATTTTTACACCATGGGAAAATCATCTTGGATCAAAATATATGGCTTAAAAAGTAGACACTGGTCTTTCCTTTGTAAAATTCAAATATTTGAATTCAAACGGTCATAGTAAAACATCGATTACTTTTCTTGCATCTCATGTCCTCACATCTTTATATTAAATGTGCACCATCAATATTATTCTAACTTTAATTCATAGTAAACCAATGCCCAAATTTTAAACTTTGAATAGTTGACCTCATCTCATACAATCTTACAATATTGAGTCAATGCACACCATCAATCTCCTATGTGTAGCTCGATCTTTAACAATGGTAAACAACTATCACTTTGACCTCTTAAATTTAATGCACACCATTAATTTTAATCAATATGAACACCCACTCACTATTGGTCCTTTGAAGAATTTTTATCTTTATCTCTGTTTAATGTTAAACATCAAACACTTGGCACCATCTCACTCAACACACACCGTTAGATCAAAACTATACAATCATCTACACACTGTTGTATCTTAGAAGAAGCTCGATATTTATCTCTATTATCCAATGAACACTTTGACCTCTTTAAATTGGTGTGTACCATATATCTTCATTGTATTATTTTCCATGTGCCATTATATCTTTATCTAGTCCTAATCTTTAACATTGTGCAAAATATACTAAGTATGGGGACCACTGCTATCTCCTTGGAAGGCCAACTTTGCACCTTTGTATCTTTTGCTTCACTCAAGCACAAGTTCTAAAAATTATACCATATGATCTCCTCACATAGGATAATCTAACCATATAACAATCTAATCTTTTAACCCTCACACATGTGAGATGTAATGACATTAAAATGTTTCCTTATATTTATCTATTCACATAACCAACTATGTCAAGAAATATCTGGAAATACCAACTTTTCACATGCATAGATTTTATCACACTTCAGTGTTTGACCTAAAAGTTATCAAAAATCAACTAGAAAAAAATTTGAAAAAACCCATATGATCACCTTCTCTTGAAACGTCCACATGTGGGAGATATGCCACCATCAAAATGCCTACTTAGTTTTTCTTTCCATATTGCAAATTTGGCTAAGTACTAGAAAACACTGTCAAAATGCCTAAGAGCCTAACTTTGCACTTGCATATATTTTATCTCTCTTCATCACTAGACTTGAGAATTTACACATAGAAACTAGGGACTAATGTGATCACAACCATATGACCAACTCCCCTTGACTCATCCACATGTGGTAAATATGACATCATCAAACTACCTACTCAAATTTTCTATCATAAAACCAATTATGCATAGATGAACATAATGAAAAACCAAATGAATTATATTCACTTCCACAATATATCTAATCTCCATTTACCTCTAAAATTACCCCTTACATATTCTCAAGACTTCAGACTCATCACTAATCATCTCTAAGCATGCCAAAATTGAAGATCAACCAAGCCTACTTCAAGCACACTAGGACAAGCACATTGCACACTTTTTCATTATCACTTAGGCTATCAAATAACTTCATCCAATCACATAGATATCTCCATTAAATCTCCATGACATCATTTATAATTATCCAATAATCTTCCCCTTTGTCATTAATTTCAATACACATCATACAGCTCACCTTCCCTCTCTTCAAGTACTCTCACAATAGGAACTTCCCCCCCCCCCACTTTGACACAATGACAAAGTGGGCACCAACTGATCCCAGGGACTTAAAAAGACCATAAAATAAAATTACCACAAAAAAATATGATACTAACTCCCCTTTATCTTTATCCTACCTCTTCCTTGCCTTGACAACTTCCTCTTGCTACATGCCAATACTCTCTTCAATCAAGCACTACAACCAATGAAGAAAGAACACACAAATATGACTAGGTCTGATCGAGTCATCATACCAACCTTATTAAAATATAATCTATATAAAATATCACCACATTTTCAATATTACTAAATCACCTCACATATGCTTCCCCTCACATCATGTTAATCTCCTTAAGCCATTCAAGCTATATTGAGTTAGCTCCCCCTAACTTTGTACATATCACCTTGTACTTCTCAACCATATACTTAAATCTAATGGAACTCACAAAGAAACATTTGAGAGGGACTCCTAATATTTTTGATCCATTGCACATCTTGATCATCTTTAAATCTCCACACACCATGGAGAGCCACCATACATGCTTACTAGCCTTCTCTCTCAAACCACCTCAAGGACCATCAACAAAAATTCATGCCACTTACCAAAAAAAAAGCATGCACTAATCCAACTTGATAACTCTCATTGAAATACTCATACCTTTGTATTTTATAAACACTAAGCAAAAACATCAAATCTTCGTACTAGGCTTGTCTAGACTCCTTGTAGCCCTACCTAGAACTTGTAGAGCCCACAAATTTTAGTAGACACATCTTAAGGACCTAAAAATTCATATATGTAGCATTCTCATATTCCCATTTAAGAACACTAATTTCCATCACCTATCTCATTCTCTACAACATACTTTCTTCACAAACCAACTTGCCAATTAGGCCTCCATCTTGATAAAAACTTGAATAACTTGAAAACCAAAAACCTTAAAATATATATGATACTTGATTAGATAACCCATTTGTCCCATTCAGCCTCTTAATAATATTTAGACCTCAAATCACAAGGCAAACCACTTTTTTGGTAGAGTCCAAAACCCTAGAATCTTAAAATAAAGATAGTCAATAAATCTCCTTCTGGTCAACGTCCTCCTCTAAAAATTCATGTACACCTATAGACAGCCATTACATAATTATATACCAAGATTTGAGCTTCCACATCTTTGGGAACCCATATATCCTATAACACATTTTAGGCCTACTTGTCCTTAAGCCAAAACTGAGAAAACTGAGAGCACTCTAAAATATTCAATTTGACTTCAACATATTATCAGACCACAAAACCACTTGAAGAAAAATAGAATAAGGTCAAAAAACCTTTCTAAGCATCAAATTCTTCTTGACATTTCATCAATCTCATTAGGCCACCTGGAAACATTCATTCTGACCATGCTTGTAGACTTTACACATACTACCAATATTCTTTCATGACAACGAACCCTAAACTGGGCTCAACCATGCATTACAATCATGTCACCAACTAATTAAAAAATTACATATTTTCCATCTGATGCTCACTTAGCTCCATATACCATAATTGAGTCATTAACATCATGAACACACATCTTAGGTTTTGTAGACATCAAACCCTCAATTCACTACCTTTCATCCTCTGGGCTAGTTCTTCAAAAAAATGAGAGAAAACTAGTCAAGAAAATAACATCTTGACACAGAGGTCTGTCAATCAACAAAAATCTTTCATAGTAAGCCAACACATCTTCTCATGATCTTTTTTGTCTTACAACATCAATCAAGACCCAACCAACATCCACATGTTTTCTCTTTCTATAAAGTGTCTTCTTGAAGCTTAGAGAGAGACACCCCTTTGAAAAATAGAGACTAAAAGTCCCAAAACTCTAGAGTCCCATATCTCCATAATATCATCTAACTTGTAGTCCTTCTTGACTTTGAATGAATACTTGACTTTATTCTTTTCTTCAAATTTGTCAATAAATGTTGTCAATAAAAACTCTTGACTTTCCTTCTTATCTATCATGGTAAACAAACCATATTTGGTCATAGTCTAATCTTTTATAATAGGTTTAGGTTTTCATACCCATTTGTGATCTCTTACTTACACATTAGGATCTCCATACACCTTATTTTTCTTTGAAAACTCATTCAACTTATTCTTGCATACCTAGTAATGTGACCAACTTTATGACATTTGAAACAAACAAGATCACTCATACCTTTTGCTTGATGATGATTGTGATCTTCCTTTTCTATCTAGACAAAAGATAACTTTTGTATCTTCTTCATATCTGATTCCTTCTAGGATCATCTTTCTTTTTATTAAAAATTGAGTGCATGTTCAAACTATTCTTGTATAATTTGGCAATATGTCCTACTTTATTGTAATTGTAGCAAATAATATCATCTAACATATCTATTGATTGATCTGAGTTACAATTTCTCCAAGACCAATTTCTTCTTCTTCCAAGGATCCATGAGGACTCATTCTTGACTGACTTCCTTCTATAGTCCTTATCTCTATGACCATACTTTATACATATATAACAATGACCATGAAATAAACTAGCATACCTTGAAGCATTTAGTTGTCTAATAGAACTTCTTGTATTGGTTTCAAAGCTTGCATTCTCCTTGACATATTCAGGATTTTATGCTTCTCTTCCATCATATCCAACTCGACTATAACAAGCTCATAATCACTTTTTAATGACTTCATTTCAACCTTTAACTGATTGCACTCATCTTCTTTTACTTTCATACTTGCATTTAAAATCCTTAATTATTTCTCAAGAATATTGATCTTCTCTTCATGCTCTTTGGCCTTGTTGGCCATGTCTTTCAATATATATGTTTTCACCTCAATAAACTTTATTTGTTCTTGATACTTATTTTATTCTTTATTGTGTATGCATAACAAACTTCTCTCAAGATAATTGACTTTTGCTTCAAGACTTTTGATCATATTCTTCATTTTATGATTCCTCTTCTTCTACTCCTTTAGTTCACCTAGTGCACTCATGAGATTAGCTTCTAGATCAACTTCTTCTTCCTTGATTTCATCTTATCTATTATTATGGTAAGCTTCTTTAACAAACATGATGTCTTTTTCTTTTGAACACAAACTTATCTTAGCATCTAATAGCTGAACCTTGAGATCATTGATAACATTCTCATCCTCTTTAACATCTTTCTTCAAATTACATATCTTCTCTTCAAGTGCCTTGATCACAACTTTCCACTGTTGATTATCTTTTTTCAACTATTTGGCCATATTTCTGCCTACTTAGGATCTCCTCCAAGATGTTAATCTTCCTCCAAGGGAATAGATCTAATACCAATTTTTAGAGGTACAATCACTTAGAGGAGGGCTGAATAAGTGAGCCCAGATATTTCAAACTTAATTTTAATCCTTTAAAACTATTTAAACAATCATCATTTATCAACTTTATCAAGAAATATTAACAATAGAGATTATTCATTCAATGCATACACAAGATCAAACACATAACACATAGTTACTATGGGAAACCTTCATGGGTAATAAAACCCACTTTCAAGCTTACAACACATGGACTACTTATCTTATAATAAATTACAAAGAAAATGCTAGTCAATTCCTTTAGACCAACAAACCTTGATCATATCCTCCTAACCAAAGGCCTTTAGTGAAACACATGTTTCATAAGGATCAACTACCCCTAAGGAATATTAACTCATTTTGACCCTCCTTTGATGTGAACAAATCCACCTTAGAATTGATGTCTTCAACACCATATGATGGATCTTTGATTATCTAACACCTACACACTCTCATATAGACATGCCATAATATCTCTCCTTCTTCACTCAAACTATCCTCATATGCACACTCAAACCTCTTCACATACTCTCAAATTATAAGATCACTATTTATACATTATAAATATGACCTCTAGGTCATACACATAGTCCTCAATCTACTCTACTCATCAAACTATCAAACAGGCACACTACCTATCCTCTTTGCATACAAGCCTTGCTCAAGTCTCTCACTCAAATATTAAAACATGCAAGATCACTATTATGACATCAAAAATATGACCTAAAATTCATACACACCATCATTAACCTATTCTACCCTTCAACTCATTCACTGGGCACACACAGTCTTCACCTTGCCTTCGCTCACCATACACACACTCTCAAACAACCTCTTGAGCATACTCACTCATTCTACCTCTTCTAGGCTTATTAGATCTAATGACTTATGTGATCATCTTCACCACCTTGATTATACAAGTATATCTCATACTATTCACTCTCTTATATTCCTCCCTAACTTGTACCTTCTCTTTTAAAGGTTCTCTCCTTCACTTGGCTCCACATCTGCACAAGCCTTCACTTTAGCACCTAATCATAAGTCTACTCTAAGTCTAGAAACCAATACATTTGGTTTTACTATATATATATATATATATATATATATATATATATATATATATATATATATATATATATATATATTTCATTCATGAGTTTTCAAGTCTAATATATTTCCTTATTATCCAAAATACATGCCTTCACATTTAAGGCATCTCACATGTGTTAGAATTAAGCATATCTACTTTCAAATAGGCCTAAGTCACTTTTAGGTCCTATGGAGACACATTCAACTCTTTGACAATTATTTGAGTAAACTAAGAAAAAAGGAACACTTTTCAACTCATGGACCCATGTCACATAATCTATAAGTCCTTAATTTCCAACAACCATTACAGTACCCTTGTGCTTAAGCACACTTTGCTCAAACAATATTCTATGCACACAATCACCATGAACGAATAGACAATCAACTTATAAACCTTTATTCATACTACATACGATTGGTAAAACCTAAATAATGCACACATATCATCATTATGGATTCTAAAACACTCGCTAATATCTAATTCATCATGAGATATCGAAACAACATCAATACAAGCTCAAACACCCTTCTCGGGTCATTTGCAGAACATATACGAAAACACAATCAATTTTGAACCTTCGTAACTTTGATTGTACACACTTTAAGATATTCAAATCTATATTTCTATATGTTATTTTTAGTCCTCTACATATTTTTTTACAACATGGTAAAATTCATCCTAGATCAAAAGATATGGCTTAAAAACTAGACACTAGTCTTTCCTTTACAAAATTCAAATATTTACATTCAAACGGTCACAATTAAACATAAACTAATTTTTTTTCATCTCATTTCATTTTTTATTTATATTAAATATACATAATTGATCTTCCTATTAATTTAATGCATAGTGTATCTATTGACCAAATTTTAGCCCTTCAGGGAAAAATTAGGCACCCCTTTTTGTAGAAAATGGTCTGAATCTATACCTTTGTCCAAGTCCAGTATGTAGGTTTCATTCAGAAGAAGTGTTATTATACAAACCCTAAAGTCTTTTACATTAAAAACCCCAAGTTTTTTCCTTTTGAATCTTTGTTCTTTAGTCTTTTGGCTAATTCCTTTGCAATAAATTCTTTCGGGTTTTTGTTTTAAGCCTTTGCCAAATTCTTTTAGACTTTTTGTCTAAGGATTTTTTCTTTAAGTATATTTCTTTAAAAAAATTCATTCGGTATAATTCCTTTGATAAAATTATCGAGAAAACTTTTCCAAAAGGTATGTTACAAATTTTCTAAAGGACTTTTTCAAGCTAAGTGGACACTTCACTTTTTCAAAGGATACTTTATAATCTTTTTGAAGGGTACATTTGCAACTTTCCTGAAGGGAATTTTCTTTGTAAAGTGAACACTTGCATTTCTTCCCAAATACACTTGCCTTTCTGAAGCGAACTTTTCAAAAACATTGAAGGAAACAATTTTTTTAGACATTTTTTTTAAACAACTTTTATGAAGGTCTATAACAGTTTTTTTTAGGGCAACTCAAAAGAGAAGGGCATCTTCAATATTCTAAATGGTCACTTAAAACTTTTTTGAAAGGCACTTCAGATTTTTTGAAGGGTAGGTGACAACTTTTCCAAAGGACTTTTTTAAGCTAAGTGGACACTTTTAACTTTCCCAAAGGGCATTTCAACTTTCCCAAATGGACATTTTCAATAACCTGAAAGATTATTTCCATGGAGAGTGGACCATTTCAAAAATCCAAAGGGTATTTTCCTTTTGGAAGAGACACTTACAATTTTTCCAAAGGGTCACTTGCAAGAAGCCAAAGTGTATGTTTCCTTTCAAAAATGTATTTTTCATTTTTTCAAAGGGTCATTTCAAAGAACCAAAAAGGGGCAAATAAAATTCTTTCGGAGAAATTGTTTGAGGAATTCTTTCAGAAAACTTGAAAAGGTGCCAAAGTCCAATACAAAGAAAACATGATTTCCTTCAAAAAATTTGTATGTGGAAATTGTTTAAGGCATAAAGGACCAAATGAAGATCTGAAAGAAAAAGAACAAAGGAAACAAAAGACCCAAATGAATTATTTTGAGAAAAGTGCCAAGATAAAAACTCTGAGGAAATAAAGTCCAAAGAAATACCCAAAAGGTGATGGCCACAGAACATCAATTTTAGACTACAAAAACTAGTCATTGTAGTTTAAAAGGAAAGACTCGATGGGAACCTGAAGGCGAAGATAAAAGGTAACAAGTGGAAATTGTAACTGAGGCATTTTGTTTTAATTATAAGTTATTTAACTATAGTTGATTCAATTGTAACTGAGGCTTTGATTCAATTATAACTCATTGTAATTAATCCATTTAGTGACATGTCATAGCTTTCCCACTTCTCTCATATTCAAATGTAATTAATCATTTCAAGATGACACATGTCTCAGTGACCCTTGGACTTCCTTTGATTGCTCTACCTCTCAAGGCTGTGTGTGTGTGTGTGTGTGTGTGTGTGTGTGTGTGTGTGTGTGTGTGTGTGTGTGTGTCCTCTTGGCTCATTTTGGAAGCCTCCATTGGTTATGGTGAAACTCTATCTAGATTTGTACTTGAAAACCTCTTGAATAAATAATACAAGTTTTTATCACTCACATGTTTTACTTTTATGTATCAGTTCGAATCATTTTGTTCTTGTTTAGTGAGAGTTTATCTTTCCTAACCTGTTATCCTTGATTACCTACCAAATGTATAGAAAGAGTCTTGTTACAGGTCCTTTTTAGTATTCTTTCTTAAGTGTATAGACATTTTAGAAGTGGTTTAATACTATATTCCTTCTTGTAATTGTTTGTTTCTCTCCTAGATGTCGAGTGCCTTCTTGTATCTAACATGTGAAAAATTGATGTGATAATGCACAAAGAGTTATGGGTTTTGTGTGAAAGAAGCTTTTTTGGTCTTTAAGTAGTGTATTTTCAGTCAAATTGGGAGGATATTATTCATTGGTCCATCACCAATTTGTTTTATTACTTGTTTTTCTTACCCTTTTCATACACATTTGATAGATTAGAGAGAGAGTTTTAAAGGTGCATCAAGGAGAGCTAGCCCCTAATCTAGAGATTCATCTCAATGAAATTTTCACCCACAACAAGAGAGATGATTCCATTTTTCTGTTTGGATGAGGAGAACTGAGTATCTCTTTAAGGGTTAAAATCTAAGTATCAATAGTTTTTGGCATGCCTGGTGGGACCTTAAGTCCTACAAGATTGTTCAAGATTTTTATTGGTCTTAGCATTATTGAAGAGAAAGAAACATCTACATTTAGTACATGGTGACTCTATTGAATAATTCAAGTCTTTAGTTGATGGTCAATCCTATTTTCCATGCCAAAGGTGACCATTAGGTTTGCTGCTAAAGGTGTACCCTTAAAGTTTGTGGGATTACCTCCATATTCCACTAAAAGGTTCAGGTTTATTAACACTCATCCTTACAAAAGAGATTTTGTGTTTAAAACTTCTAAGTTTGTGTTACATTCCATTCCCAACACCCATAGTGGTCATTCCAAAATGGCTAGAAGAGAAACTTTTGTTCCTTTCACTAGGGCATCTCCCTTACATCTTGCCTAATATGATTAGATTCCAGGAGTTGCTCTCAAAAATATCCCATCTTTTAGTGGAAATGGTCCAGTTACTACTATTGAGCACATTAGGAATATAAAAAACTTTTGTACTATCCATAATATTACCCAATAAAATGTAGCTACTAGGTTTTTGGTCTTGTCCTTCAAAGGAAAAGTCTTATATTGGTATGGGACCCTACCTATAAATTCTATTGGCTCATGGGATGAATTAGGGACTCTATTGACTGATAGGTTTGGGGAAAAGAGTGATCACCTATCTCTAGCTGAGTAATTGACTAAAATAAAGAGGGCACCACATGAATTCATGTATGATTTTAATACTAGGTTCCAAAAAACTTGGGATAGAATCCCAATTTTTGTGAGGCCAATCACAAACTATGCATGTTTGTACTACTTGAAAGTGTTGAATATTGATATTGCCATGATGATTCAATCTATGGGTGGAAACACACACCTTCCACTTATGAAATATCCATAAATTCTAATAATTTTCTTGTTCAAGTGAGAAATATTACTCATATACCTCCAATTCCACTATTTCCTAATTTGCATTCTCTTATTCAAAGTGCATTGCCCACTTTAGCTCCTTTGCCTATTCAATAAAAATTTGCCATTGCCCCTACCAATGAAATTGATAAAATTAAAATCCTACTTCAAAGTGTTATAAATGAGTTAGTTTCCCTTAAAAATTAATAAGATCAACGTTATAGACCATATCAATCCTCAATCAGTTTGGACAAACAAACAAACCTCCTTTTTAGGGAAATAATCAGGGACAAGGCCAAATTACCCATGTCAAGCCTTATCAAAGCTATATTCCTAGTGCTCCTTAATCCTCAAAATCCCTTATTCCCACTTAGAATAATTTGATCAAATAACAACCCAACTATCCATATTTTGAACATGTTCAAGAACAAGTTTCTTATGTAAATGAAATACACAATCAAGGTATGGTAATGCAAGGCATTCAATCTTTCCAATCTTAAAATTTTTAAGGATCCATGCAAGGTGGGGTGGAAAATGGACAACCTAAAACTAATTATACCCTTATAAATCATTTTGAGGGTGAGTTTTATGCCATTAATTTTTTAGGAAATACAAACAATTAGAATACTAGTGTTGCCTACAATACTAGGTCCCAAAGGAGGGTTATCGATGAAGCTCAAAGAGATAATCAAGGACTTTTTATGACTCCTACATCATCTCCTATGTAATTGGGTCTAAAATAGCTCCTAAACTACAAGAAAATTATAGGATTCTTAATTTTAGGAGAGCTGCTATAACTCTACCTTCACAAGCTACATCACAAAGTGTAAATGTTCATAAAGAGAACCCCAACGTGAGTAATCCTTCTATCAATGTGGTATACCAAATGAATAAGATACATATGAACATATCATTGTGGGATTATCTATCATTAACAAGGCAAAAATATATACTCCAAAAGGAATTGTATGGATTGGGCAAACAGGTTAGCCTATCTAGAAATGACAGTGCCATTTTGGCAAATAGAACTCAATCTATGGATGGTCAAGTGAAGAAAGATGATAAGACTCCTCATTTTTACCTATCTATAATTATTTTTTATTTATTTTTTCATAATTTCATCATTGACAATAGATAAATCACATCATTTGTGTTAAAATGTATATTAAATAAGCTAGGCATCAAGTATGAGCCAATGACTAAAGGACTTTTGTAATTGGATGGATCACTAGCTAAGACTTTGGGGGTAATGAAAGGTTTGAATTTGACCCTTCATTATTTTCCTACTTTTTCAATTCCCTGTGATGTGGTAGTAATATATTTACCTCCCTATTTTGATTTTTCCTTGTCAAGGGACTTTACATCTAAGCTAGGTGGATATTTGGCAGCTAATTGGTCCTACATGGTGTTTAGGACAAAATATGGCACTAAGGTGAAAATTGAGTCAGAACCTATTCATAGAGATCACTTGGAACCATATTCACCTAAGGTAGAAAATCTTAACTATGTTATCATTGATGAAGAGGAGCTTCATATTGAGCAATCTCCATCATCTTCCCTTGAAGGAGTTTTTGATTTATTCTTAGATGAGTGGGGAAATGTCAACTATGAGCATGATCCTTACAATTTTATTGAATAATCTAGTCTTGGATTTTATTATATGCATGATAAGGGCTCTTTCATTCCTAATTTGATGAATCCAAGCCATGATGTGAATGGCTTATGGCAAGTTTTCTTTGATTGGTCTAGAAATAGGATGGGGGTAGGTGGTGGAGCTATGCTGGTTTCACCTTCAAAGGAAAGGTATTTTTTATCCATCATATTTCAATTCTCATGTGCTTGTAATGTATCCAAATACTAATCCCTCATTCATAGCCTTGAATGGGCAAGGAAAAGAGGTGTCAAGGAATTGTAAGTGTTTGGTGATAGTGAGCTTGTTGTGAATCAAGTTAGAGGGCATAATTTGACCAAGAACTCCTTGCTCAAATCCTTTAAGCATAGAGTTTGGGATAGTGTAGAAGATTTCATGGACTTTAATATTAGATATATTCTAAGGGAAGATAATAAGCATGCTAATAGGTTGGCATCTATTGGTGCTCAATTTGATGTTCCAAAAGGCATAAGAGAAGACAAAAACTAGCCCCATCTAAAGGTGATTGCGAGACCATCCATACCAAATAGTTTCACCAATTGGTAGGTCTTTGATATTGACTATTAAATATCACTTTTTCTATAAAAAGAGGCTGAGTTTTCTTCCAAGAATTAGTCTAAGCTACAACAACAACATGGAGGGTAGATTGTCTAACTAAAGTCTAACAAGCTTCCTAAAGACCTAGTGACCCTTGAAAGCATATTCAATGAAGATGACCAGATCAAGAAGGAGAATATAAGCATGTAAACCAATAAATAGAACTATGAAAGGGTATAAATATTTAAAGATAAGATCCTTGCACTTGGGAAGGTATGCACTAGTTAAGAAAAACATGATTTCATTGAATTATGCAAGGAGTTTAGTGATATTTTTCATGGGAGTATAGTGATTTTAAGGGTTTTGACCCAAGCTTGGCTCAACACACCATAGAGCTAGATGAAAATTCCAATCCCATCAAGAAAATACAAAGGCCAATCAATCCCAATTTTGATCCTCTCATGAGGAAAGAACTCACCAAACTGATTGAGTCCAAAATCATCTTTCCCATCAAGAATTCTTCTTAGCTAGCCAACTTAGTCCCTATTAGAAAGAAGAATGATGAGATTAGGATGTGTGTGGACTTCAGAGACTTGAATAGAGTGTCTTTGAGAGACCATTATCCCCTCCCTTCCATGGAGCAAATTTTACAAGTGGTGGTAGGTAGTGAGAGGTTTTACCTCCTAGATGGTTATTCTAGGTACAATCATATTTTGGTGAAAGAAAGTGACTAGTAAAAAATAACCTTCACCAAAAAATGGGGCACATATGCCTATAGGAATATGCCATTTGGATCATCAAATGCTGGAGATACTTTTCAATGTGCAATGGATATGGCTTTTTAAGGATTAATCAATGACTTTGTATTGGTATATCTTGATGATGTGACAATATTCTCCAAGGAAGAAAAATATCATTTGAATCACCTAAGATAGATTTTTGAGAGGTGTAGAGAGTTGGGATCTCCCTAAACCCAAATAAGTGTGTGTTTTTTGTTCATAAAGGCAAACTCTTAGGCCACATTATTTCCAAGAAAGGTCTGTCCATTGATCTGGAAAGAGTAAGTGCCATCTTGGCATTATCCTTACCTAAACATAAGAATGGTCTACAAAGATTATTTGGTAATATAAATTTCATTAGGAGGTTCATTCCTAATTTTGATAACCTGGTTAATCCCTTGACCTCCATGCTAAGTAAATATGAGATATTCACTTAGACAGGAAGGAGGAAAGAAAGTTTTGAGGAGATCAAGCAAGCCATTTCCCAAGATTCTACTCTTGCAAGTCCAAACTTCTCCAAGGACTTCAATTTGTACACTTTTGGGAATGAAGATGTAATCTATGCAATGCTTACTCAAACTAATGATGAAAATTTTGAATAGCCTATTTCCTTCTTTAGTCAAGGTTTGGAAGGCTATGAGACAAGATACACATATGTTAAGAAACAAGTGCTTTCAATCAAAAGGAGTTTAAATAAATTTAGGCATATGTTATCTAATAACAAGATTCACATTTTTGTGCCTCATCCTAGTGTGAAATAATTTTTGTTGAGCAGAGATTTTAATGAGAAAAGGGCAAGTTGGATTACCAAAGTGATGGAGTATGATGTGGAGATCAAAACAACCAAGCTAGTGAAGGGAAAGGGACTATGTGAACATCTTACTTTAGACTTGAAAGAGAAAATGGAGGTCATTTTGGCACTCCATGATGGCCATACAATAGTTGTATCTCCTACCATGAGGATTTGGACACAAGACATGATTCATTTCTTGCAAACTAGTGAGTGCCCACAAGGTCTTGATAGATCCAAAAGAAGGTACTTTAGGATCCAATATATTCCCTATGAACTTGTTGATGGTGTGCTATTTAGAAAGAATTTTTTAAGTGTGTTGTTGAGATGTATTGATTTAGATTATATTGACAAAGTGTTGCATGAGTTTCATGATGGACCAACTGGTGGTCACTTTGCTCCAAGAACCACAACTGCTAAGATTATGAGAATTGGTTACTTTTGGCCTAGCTTGTTTAAGGACACTCACGCTTGGGTAAGGAAATGCCAAAAGTGTGCACTTTTTGATGGAAAATAAAATCTATCTGCCTTGCCTCTTCACCCAATCCATGTCGAGCAACCCTTCATGCAATGGGGTTTGGATTTCATAGGTCTGATCAATCCTCCTTCTAGTGCTGGTCACAAGTGGGTGTTGACAGCCAGTGATTATTTTACAAGATGGGTGGAGGTTGTAGATCTTAAGGAGGCAAATTAAAAATCAATCCTGGACTTCTATGAAGGTATAGTAACCAGGTTTGGATATCCTTCAAGAATCATTTTGGATAATAAATTAGCCTTCTTAAGAAAAAGGATAAGTGAATGGGCTTTGAAGCATGGCATTTATCTTAGCAACTCCTCCAACTATTATCCCCAAGGGAATGGACTAGCTAAATCCACAAACAAAAACTTGATTAGGATTATTAAGAGGACAATGGAGGAGAATCAAAATACTTGGCATACCAAGCTAAAGATAGCCCTTTGGGCTAATAGGATCACCCTAAAGAGAGTAATTGGGAACTCACCATACACACTTGTGTATAGAAGGGAGGCTAGGATTCCTATCTCACTCAATTTACTAGCTTTAGACCTCACCTATTAGCTAAAATTGATAGAAAATGGAGCATAGAAGTTAGGTTATGTGAGTTGATGGAGCTTGAGGAGACAAGAGATCAAGCTATGCAAACCATGATAACTCATCAAGAGAAAACAAAGAAGTATTTTGGCAAAAGTCTATGCCAAAGATTTTTAGAGAAGGAGACATTGTCCTAAAATGGGATGAAAATAGGGACAAATCTAAAAATCACACAAAGTTTGATTCTTCGTGGAGTGGCCCATATGTGATCATATAGTGCAAACAACACAATGCTTTCCAACTCTCAAAGTTGGATGGAGAGGAGATGCATATCCCAATCAATGGGATATATCTAAAGCATTATTACTAAATTTCTTTTTTTCCTTTTGTACATAGTTTCTTGTTTTCCTTGTGTTCCCTAAGTGCTTATGAACATGTGTGAATTTGTCTTTGTCTTGTTTTGTTTTTCTTGGGTCTCATTGTTGTTGTGTGGTGTGTTTCCTTATGTTTGGTTTTAGCATAATCCTTGTTAGTCATCTTCAAGAATCCATTGACTCTATTGGCCCTGAGTTGGATAAGGCTACTAGTATGTTTAGTATAACAGGGATACTACCCCTGTGAGTCACCAATTTATTGACCAAATTTTGGCCCTTTATGCTAAAATTGGGCACATATTTTTGCATTAAAATGTCTGAGTCTATACCTTTGTCCAAGTCTAGTATGCAGGTTTCATTTGGAAGAAGTGTTCTTATACAAAGCCTTAAGTCTTTTATGTAAAAAAACCCAAGTGTTTTCCTTTTGAAAGCTTTGTTATTTAGTCTTTTGGATAAGTCCTTTGCAATGAATTCTTTTGGGTTTTTGTTCTAAGCCTTTGCTGAATTCTTTTAGGCTTTTTGTCTAAGGCTTTTTTCCTTAAGTTTATATCTTTCAAACTTTTCATTTGACAAAATTCTTTCAGGAAAATTGTTGAGATGGCTATTCTGAAGGGTATGTTATAACTTTTCCAAAGGACTTTTTTAGTCTAAGTGGACACTTCACTTTCTCAAAGTGTACTTTCATTTTTTTGAAGGATACTTTCTTTCTGAAGGGTACATTTGCAACTTTCCTGAAGGGAGTTTTCTTTAGAAAGTGGACACTTGTATTTCTTCTGAAGGACACTTGCCTTTCTAAAGGGATATTTTCAAAAAACTGAAGGAAATACCTATTTCAAAAAAAAAAATCTGAAATAACTTTATTGAAGTTCCATAATAGTTTTTTTGAAGGGCAACTCAAAAGAGAAGGGCATCTTCAATCTTGTGAATGGTCACTTATAACTTTTTATAAAGGCACTTCAACTTTTCCAAAGGGTAGGTGACAAATTTTTTGAAGGACTTTTTCAGGCTAAGTGGACACTTTCAACTTTCTCAAAGGGATGTTTTCAAAAACCTAAAAGATTGTTTCTACAAAGAGTGGACCATTTCAAAAATTTGAAGGGTATTTTCCTTTCAAAAGAGACACTCACAATTTTTTTGAAGGGTTGCTTGCAAGAAGCCGAAGGGTATGTTTCCTTTAAAAAAGGGTCTTTTTCATTTTTATGAAGGGTCATTTCAGAGAGCCAAAAAGGGGAAAACATAATTCTTTTAGAGAATTTGTCTAAAGAATTCATTCAAAGAAATTTTCTGAGGAATTCTTTTAGAAAACTTGAAAAGGTGCGAAAGTCTGATACAAATAAAACATTATTTCCTTTGTAGTTTTTGTCCACAAAAATTATTTAAGGCATAAAGGACCAAATGAAGAGCTGAAAGAAAAAGAATAAAGGAAATAAAAGACTTGAATAAATTCTTTCAGGAAAAGTGTTGGGATAAAAAGGCTAAGGAAATAAAGTCTGAAGGAATGCCCAAAAGGTGATGCCCTGTAGAACGTTAATTTTAGACTGTAGAAACTAGCCATTGGAGTTTAAAAAGAAATATTTTGTGAGAACCTAAAGGCAAAGATAACAGGTAATAAGTGGCAATTATAATTGAAGCATTTTTTTTTAATTTCAACTTATTCAACCATAGCTGATTCAATTGTAACTAAGGCTTTGATTCAGTTGTAACTCATTGTAACTAATCCATTTAGTGACATGGCATAGCTCACTCACTTCTCTGTCATGTAAATGTAACTGATCCTTTCAAGATGACACATGTCTCAATGACCCTTGGACTTTCTTTGATTGATCTACCTCTCAAGGTTATATATATATATATATATATATATATATATATATATATGCATTCTCTTGGCTCATTTTGGGAACCTCCACTGGTTATGGTGAAACATTGGCCAAATTTGTACTTGCAAAACTCTTGAAATAATAAAATTTTTTTCCACTCACATGTTGTACTATTGTGTATCAGTTCAAACCATGTTATTCTTATTTAGTGAGATTTTATCTTTCCTAACCTATTCTCCTCAATTACCTACCAAATGTACAAAAAGAGTATTGTTATAGGTCCTTGTTAGTATTCTTTTTTAAGTGTATAAACATTTTAGAAACGGTTTAAGACTATATTCCTTCTTAGAGATGTCTGTTGCTCTCCTAGATGTTGAGTGCCTTCTTGAATCTAACATGTGAAACACTAATGTGAAAATGAATAAAGGGTTGTGGGTTTTGTGTGAAAGAAGCTTTGTTGGTCTTTAAGTAGTGTATTTTTAGTCAACTTAGGAGGACATTATTCATTGTTGCATCACCGTTTTATTTTCTTAGTTTTTTTTCTTACCCTTTTCATACACATTTGATAAATTAGAGAGAGTTTTAAAGTTGCATCAAGTGGAACTAGCCCCTAATCTAGATATTCATCTCAACAAAATTATCACCCACAAAAAGAGAGATGATTCCATTTTTCCACTTGGATGAGGAGAAATGTGTATCTCTTAAAGGGTGTAAATCCAAGCATTAACAGTACCATTTCCCAAATTTTAAAATTTAAATAGTTGACCTCATCTCGTGCAATTTTTTAATATTGACTAAACACACACCATCGATCTCTTGTACGTAGCTCGATATTTAACAATGTTAAATAGATATTACTTTAACTTATTGACTTTAATGTGCACCATTGATCGTGATCAGTATAAACACCCACTCACTGTTGGTCCTTGGAAGAAGATATATCTTTATCTATACTTAATGTTAAACATCAAATACTTGGTATTATCTTTCTCAACACACACCATGATATTAAAACTTTATGATCACCTACGCACCATTGGATCTTAGAAGAAGTTTGATATTTATCTCTATTAACCAATTAACACTTTGACCTCTTTGACTTGATGTGAACCATATATATCCAATGTATGATCACCTGTGAGCCATTAAAATTGCATTTGGTCTTAATCTTTAACATTGTGAAAAATAGACTAAGTATAGAGACCATTGTTGTCTGCTTGGAAGGTCAACTTTGCACCTTCATATCTTTTACTTCACTCAAGCATAAGTTCTAAAAATTGGACCATATGATCTCCTCACATAGGAGAGTCCAACCATATAATAATCTACTCCTAGAACCCTCACACTTGTGAAATATAATGGCATTAAAATGCTTCCTTTATCTATTCACAAAACCAACTATATCAAGAACTTTTTGGAAAGACCAACTTTTCACATGCATAGCTTTTATCATGCTTTAGTGCTTAACCTAAAAGTTAGTAAAAATCAACTAGGCATAAAACTAAATAAACCCATATGATCACCTTCTCTTTAAATTTCCACATGTGGGATATATGCCACCATCAAAATGCCTAGTTAGCTTTTCTTTCCATATTGCAAATTTGGCTAAGTATGAGAAAACATTGTCAAAATGCCTAAGAGCCAAACTTTGCACTTGCATATATTTTGTCATGATTCATCACTAGACTTGAGAATTTATGCATAGAAACTAGGGACTCATTTGATCACAACCATATTATCAAATCCCCCTAACTCATCCACATATGGTAATTATGATGCCATCAAACTACCTACTTGGATTTTATATCACAGAGCTAAGTATGCCTAGAAGAACATAATGAAGAACCAGATGAATTCCACTCACTTCCACAAGCTCTCTAATCACCATTAACCTCTAAAATGACCCCTTTCACATGTTCAATACTTTAGACTCATCCCTAATCATCTCTAACCATTCCAATACTGAAGATCAACTAAGCCTACTTCAAGCACACCAAGACAAGCACATTGCACACTTTGTCATTATCACTTAGGCTAAGTTTCTACCTATTGTGAATATTGAGGGTAATTTTCTACTTGTATATTACTAGATGGAACTATTTAGTGCTTGGATATTACTAGATGGAGGTGTTCAAGAGATTATTGGAGATGAAATAACCTTAGTGTCAATGAGTACATAGAAAAAATATAATAAATCACCATTAGATTGGGTCATAATGAGGATGATTAAGACAAGATCATAAATTAATTAAATAGGGTGATATTTACTATTTAAGAAGGGATAATATGGCATAGCTATAAATATTGGAGGAATCTTGTTAGTTTGTGCTAAAGGTAGAGGAAAATTTGTCAAACATATAATATAACATTATTTAAGGTAAGGGAAGATATACATGTATAGGAGGAAGAGGTAGAATGAAATTTTAAAGATAAGAAGATAATAAAGTTTCACATAAATAAGTGCACATGTAAGAACAAATAGAAACACATGATTAATAGTGAGGATTCACAAAAGGAGAAATGAATTACCTAATGCAAGGGTTCAAAATATTTGGTCAAAGAAAGGGAACATGACTCCAAACAACATGTTTTAGATTTAGTTAGACCAAACATAGAGCATATAAGTGTCCACATGAACCATATAAAGTAGTTAGTTAGAGGATGGAAGCTAGTGAACATGTCACACATGGTGATTTAGAGTTAGTTCGAATGGTAGAGCATTTAGATGATCCAATGCATGGAAAATCCCTAATGATGAAGAGTGTACTATTAAATCTAATGAAATAAAATTATGAACTGAAGTAGAGGAATAGACTCTTTTAGATTATGTGTAATTTGAGAGGTAAATGTTTTAAGGTAATCATGAATAGTGAAAACATAGATAATTTGGTTTCATGGAAGATGGTGAAGAAATTGAGTTTCAATAAAATTGGAAACCCAAACTCATGCAAAGTGTCATAATTGAAAAATTCCATTAGTTTTTTGAAATTAGTAGTGCCTTATGAAATTATAGATAGGCATGTATCATTATGAATTATGGTTTAATGTGATGCCAATGGATGTGTGTCATGTACTATAAATTAGGCCTTGATAGTATGACTTGAAGGTTATGCATGATGAAAAAGAAAGTATATATAACTTAGAGAAGTATGGGAGTAAATTCACATTTAATTCATCAAAGTACAAGGAACAAATAAAGTGAAATAGTGTTTTCACGCATGCACTAATTCTGTCAGGAAAGGAGTTCTTATTAAAGGTAGAAAAAGAAAATGTTTTTTTTTTTGCTCATATCAAATCCAATGCAAGATGATTTCATAGGAATACATGTAAATGAAAAACCATTGCATGAAGCAAAGGCACTATTAGATGAGTTTGTAAATACTATTTCAAGTGATCTATTGAAAGGGTTGTCACTGGTCTAAAGCATTATCCATCATAAAGATTTGATCCCTAGAGTATTTTTTCAAAAAATAGATATGTACAAAATGACATCTCAATAAAATGAAGTGGTGTAGAAGCAAGTCCAAAAAATTTTGAATGGATGGATGATAAGTGAGAGCTTAAACCAATGTGCAATATCTATAATATTGAAACTAAATAAAGTAGGGAGTGCTGCAAGTACACATAACTAAGAGATATTAACAAGATAGTAGAGTATAGGTTACTAATTCCATGCATGGATGACTTGATGGATTTACTGAGTGGGGAAACGTATTTATAATAATTAATTTTAAGATTGGGTATCATTAGATCAACATCAAGGAATAAAATGAGCATAAGAGAACATTTAAGGAAAAGGAAGGACTATATGAATGGCTAGTGATTTTGTTTGGATTAAAAATCACACCAAACATGTTTGTGAGGTTGATGAATGAATTTTTAAATCTATTTTTGGTAAATTATTTCATTGTATAATTTTAAAATATCTTGGTGTTCAAAAAATGGAGGAAAAGTTGGTGCATCTATGGAATGTGTTGTAGATGTTGCATAAAGATAAGTTACTTATAAATATTAATAGATTCAGCTCTATGAAGAAGGATATTGTATAATTAGGATTGTATTACCTTAAAAATGCTTGAAAATGGACCCAAATAATGTGTGCATGATATTGGAGTGGCCATTGCCAAGGATCACATTTGAGGTGCAAATTTTTTATTGTCTCATAGTATTTTATAGGAAGATAATTAGGAAATTTGGCAAGATATTCACAATAATCATAGAGGTTTTAAGATAATATTGCATGGAATTTATTTGGATAGATACAACTAATTGTATTGTCCAATATTTAGAGAAGAGGGTGACTAAGTAGTTGCACTAGTGATGCCAAATTTTAACAAGGTGTTTCAGGTGGATTATGATGCAAATTCATAGATATTGGAGTAGTGTTAAGTAGAGAAGGTAGATCCATATCCTAATTTAATGAAAATTTTAATGTCACCAAGATGAAGTACATAGTCTATGATTAATATTTTTTTCCTATTGTACAAGTACTAAATAAGTGGAGGTATTATTTTTTTTGAAGGACTTTATACTATACATAAACTATTAGGAACTATAATTTATCAATAGACAAGGTAATTTTATATAGACACACATGAAGTGGGTAGAGTTCCTATATATATACATATTTATTGAAACATCAAAGTGTAAAATCAAACAAGGCTGTTGACACACTAAGAAAGAGATTACTAATATTGAACATGATGTGTGTGGAGGTCATGGGATTTAATTCTATGAAAGATTTGTATACAAATAAAAATATTTCCATGACTCCTTGAGAGCATTCAGGAAAGTGGAGAGTGTAGATAAAATATTTTGAATGGACTAATTCATACATGAATTATTTTTTTATCAAGGACTCATGGTTATGCATGTCAAGGGGTTGATGCTCGAGAACTTAAAAAATGAGAAGAAAAACATAGGATTGGCAAAACATTTTGAGTGTGACTAGAAATTGGTGTAGTTGGTGGAAGGTTAATTTTGGATAAGGATGGGCATAGATGTGCATGTGTATGTGCAAAAGAGTAGAGTTTTATAGATCAAAAAAAGAATAAGTTTTAACATAGGATTATACCAACCACTATCTATATTAGATAAACCATGGAATGAGATCAACATGGATTTTGTGCTTGGATATTCGATAGTGTGGAGAGGAAATGATTTCATCTTTTTGGTGGTGTAAATATTTTCAAATATGTTTCATTACATCACATGTAATAACAAGTGCATTTTCCAATTAAATGGTATCCCCTACTATGTATGAAGTTGTATTTGTAAATGTATAGATATCAACATACATATACATTTCCTTTACAATCAATTCTATTTCATCCACCTTGACACATTTTCCTAAACTAGGGTTTGTATTTTCCACATAAGTAAATATTTGACTTGGATCCCTATAAGAAAATGTTTTTCATGGGAGAAAATCCTTCCTCTTAAAAAAAATAATAAAATGTGAACTTAATAATAAATGACATAAAATAGGTTCCTCTAATATTAAGGGTAAGTTAATTATTGGAAATCCATTGTGATTGGTGTCCTTCAAGAATTGGAATAAATTTCCCATCTTTTCTATTCTAGAAAACCTCACTGGAGGTGATAACATCACCCATTGTCAACTACCTCATATATGGTTTTGAATGTTCTTCAAGGTATGTAAGTCCCTTCATGTGAAAAATTTGATCATACACACCAATGTTGAATGCATTAAAAATTGTATTTGATCTTATCAAAATCAACATGTCAAGTGACAACATCAATAAATTGTTTGTTAACTCCATAAGGATGATACATAATGAAACTATCATCCTAATTAACCCACCAAGAAAGTAAGTTACACCAAGCACAACAAAGAGTTCTTGGTCAAGATTCGAATACAATCTCATTATCATGTTATCAAATTGGACCTAAGTGGCCCCTATTAGGATTAATGGTATAAAAAGATCAACATGAACTAAAATTACATATGTAAATAATCAATTATATACATAACACTAAATAAAATTAGCACTAAGGAGTGTTGAAACACATTCAGATTACCTGAATTGTTAAGATTCTAAATTTCATCATCATTTATATTGAATACCAAGCTTTCAAGATAATTTTAATAACCATATAGACACTAGAACTACTTATAATTCTTGATCTCCCTACTATGGGGCTTTACTATAATATCCCTTTTGGACATGTTTTGCACTTTACAAACCATGGTAATCAAAAGGAACTTATTCTTTTTACACTAATATTTCCTCCAATGAGGTTTGGTGTACATTCAATGGAACCAATGGAATTTATACAAACATCTCCATGGGGCATAATCACCCCATTCTCTATTGTCTCCTAAAGGAAACCTAGTTCACATGCATATAGGTGTAAATATTCCTTATTAATTTTAATTTTGAATATATTCAATGTTGTTACATCATATTTTATATCATAAGTGAAAAATAATTTTTACATGTTACATTTCATGTTTTTCATGAAGTAAGCAAAACACCTAACACCTATATGAACACCCTAGCTACGGTTACACTTAGGTAGCACTTTTTATCTTTCTAATCTAGCACTACCATTGCTAGAATAAAATCAGGGAAAATGTAGACACTCATATTTGGTATTAGACACTTTAAATTTACATCATCTAATCAGCCCAAATATACATGAATTTTGTGCACTTGATCAACTCTTACATACTCTCTCTCTTAACCATTCTCTTTTATATGGGTATTGGCTTTTAAAATTTATACTAACGATATATAATATTTACCTTGTCTCTACTTGAACAACTTATTATATTACTCAGATGATCCTCCAATATCAAGTCATTATTTCATACTTTTTGGACGCCTCCAATAGCAATCAAAATGATTTAGTTATCAAAGACATCTGCCTTGGATGAACTCATTGACACACCCTTTAAAAACTATTTTCCTTTATTAACATCCTTCCAATGGGTTGGCCCATATGATTCACATGTTGGTTTAAATGGAAATTAGAAAAATATATAGCTATATAAGCATATAATTCCTAAGACTATTCTTATCTATAACTTATCCAAAACACATCTATTATCCACCTTCACATTGAGAGGAACTATCATGAAGCTTCCAAATATGAAACCCCTCAAAGGAATAGGCCCTAATCCAAGTATAAATATAATTTTAAGTTAAAAATATTAGGTTTTCAAGTAGTAAAATACATACACAAGATTTCACAACATGCTAGCATTAAATTTATTTCACACACTTAGCCATGTGGGAGAACTACGTGTAGTTTGAGCCCTATTTGGAGTATTAAAACATAATCAGTTCTTATCCACTCATTAGGGGGGTGGTTTAGGTTAGCTCAAGACATCATTTATAAACCAATAATCTAGGTCACATTCATACTAAGTGGAAAATATAGGGTTTTGAGGTAAGGAGAAGGAAAACAAAGTTATTTTCCTAGGTCCAAAAAACATTTGTATACATAAGATCCACTTGTGGACATAGGCACAATGATCCCAGATGTCATTGATCTACATAGGTATCCTAGGGTGATTTGGTATAACACAAATGAATTTAACTACCACAAATGTCTAAGTAGCACTAAACTCATTCTAATAGGTTTCATAGTCTATTTCTTGATCTGAGCCAATACAAAGCCCATGTAGAGTTACTTTGAGAATTGTATATTATCAAAAAACAACATAGAGCCTAAAAAATATAATTACACTACCTTTTGGATCATTTACATAAATATTACATATCAATAAATAAATTATACTCTATAGTTACACTCAATTTTTTTAATTTATACATATATTATACATGTTTTGGATTATTTAGATTACCAAATCTAAAATAAGTGAAAAAAAAACAAAACCACAATGCTGACATTACATCAAATTCATTTAGACATTATATGTTGACCATGCAAGCTAATCATAATTACACCAAATTTTATTTTGAATCAGTTGTTCATCCATCATATAAATCCTCTAAATTGGAAGAAAATTGTAGTTGAATTTTTCTAATGCACACCACTACCACTTGTGTCAGCCCTATGAATGGGATACCCTCTTGACCAATATAATTGTCAAATATTTTTATTGGGAAAAAAAATAACATGGATATACCCATTATGAGAAAATAAATCACAAACATTGGTGGCCTACTCACACTTACTTCAAGATACTCAATTACAATTGGGGATATCATGATTTCAATATAGAGTACATAATAATATCAATAACTTTGTATTTGTCACATTCCTTTTGAAGTAAATTTTTCAAAATGATGTGTTCTAAAATCACATGAATTGTACCTTACCCATGATGACCCTGTAATTGTCATGGCAAAGTAAAGGTAAAAAAATGGCATACTTTCCTTTGGTTGGGCCATGGTAACTTATTTAGCTAGAAGCTACAAGGATGAACCATGGTTGATTGGATTGAAAACCACTAAGAACCCTTATTTATGGGTATAATTAAGGTTGAATTATATTTAAGATATTTGTATACCTTATTCTTTGAGCTAAAGGAGGAAAAAGATATTAGTTTTAGAAATGGTCCATATTTTATTAGATCAAGCTAGCTTTATTTGAATCATTGGTCAATTGATTTCAACGCAACATAAGATATACCTAAACCAATTCTCATTTGGGTGAGACATCCCTAACTCCCTCATGTGTTTTTTGATGATCATTCTTTAGTTATTAATAGAAAAAATTTGGGCTACTACATTGATAAAATTGACCACTACATTGATAACACTAAGCTAAGAGGTAGCCATGCATGTGCTAAGATATGTGTAGAAGTATATTTGGATAAAGGAATGTTAAAATCAATTCAATTAAATATGTAAGGATGGTATTATCTATAATATTTAGATTTTGCTTAGTTACCTATTAAATGTAACAAATGCCATGGGTTGACAATGTAGTTATGTGTCTCATTTTTTGTCATTTGAAAGCCATATACACTAAAATATATTTCAAAAAATATATTTTAGTCAGATGAAAATAATAATAAAATGTGTTTTAGTTTATTTATAAAAATATGTTTGATTTCATATTTAAAAAGAAAGATTTATTTTTTAATTATTTTTAAAATGTTAGTTAGTCATAGTGGGATGTGCTATTATTATTTGACCCCATACATGTGGCCACTTTTCTAAGGACTTCAAAAAAGACCAAATTTTTATTTATGAGTTCAAACACCATAAACAAAATTATTTCATCTCTCAATGATAAATAATAATAAAACAAGAGCTCCAAATAATCAACAAAACCCAAGTTACAAATAGAAACCATTGGATTCCATTACATCACACATTTTTGAAGTATTAGGAGAAATTAATCATAACCCCCTAAATCCTTTCTAAAATAATTAAAATGGAAGCAAATAAATTAGTTTAATCAAGTTTGGGAGAGTTTCAAAACATTATAAGATGGTTGAAAAAAACTAGAGGAATAACAAATGATAGGCTAAGAAAGAAACTTTTTTTTTCAATTAGTAGATGAGACTGCCATAACTATGACATTTGATGGAGATCCACTAAGATATATGATGCAAATATGATTAAATAACTTATTTCATTTGATCAGTTTAGGTGAAATTAGGAATAATTGAGTCCTAATTTAAACTAATTGGTAAAAATTAGTTTCATGAGGATGTACTATCTCCAATTATACACTTAGATGAACTAAGTACTTGATTAGTTTAATCAAAGTTCTAATCAAGGCTAATAAATATTAAATGAGCACTAATATGTTGTGTTTGGGCTTGATAGTTGATTAGCTCTGATTGAGCACTTGATTGGCTAAATTACTTGTTTCATTCAATCAAGACCACAATTGGGTATAATTAATCCCCAATGTATGCTAATTAGACTAAATTTAGATCATTTGGCTCGATTATCCTAAAATGTGTACTTTATTAACCCAATCTCTTGATCAGTTGAATTAATTAGGTAATTGGGGATAATTGATCCCCAATGTACCCTAATTAGTTTTGAATGGGCTTGTTGGGATTTATTAGTCATAATCATACACTTGATTGAGTCAATTATTTGAATAGTTATATTAAGATTGAAATTTGATCTAATCAAGCCCTAATACATGATAATTGGGTTTATTTTACTTTTTGGATCTCATTTAGCCTAAATTGCACACTTTATTGAACCAATTATTCAATTGATTGAATCATGTGTAAAATTAAGAAATTCAATCCCCAATCTATTCTAATTAGTTGAAATTAGATTTGCAAGGCTCAATGATCTAAGATGATATTCTAAAAATAATTATAATGATGTGACCAAGCCAAGTCTCCTAACTTGTAGTTATTTTGGTTCCTATTCAACAATTTGTAATACCCCATAAAATAACTCTAAAGGTTCACAAAGATCATCAACCTATATCTAACAAATACCAAAAACTTTTAATAGTTACAAAGTGTAATATATGTAGATTAGTTGCGGCACGACCCATTTGTGCATGAAACCTTTTATGGTATACACCAGTGGCTTTAAAAGGGTCCAACACACCTCCATTCCACACTTTAAATTCCAACTCACATAGTGTGGTATTTTTAGGTGTCAAAAACTTAATACATGAAACATGTTAGTTTTATGTAACATTTGATGCCAATCAACCCAATATTCACATGGCAAAGAATCACACATGGAATTTTAACCATTTCAACTACTTTAGAGAGGTTGAGGTTCAATGTATGTGTATTATATATGTTACTAGATTTTATGATAGAAAGTAAAATGAAAGTTACAAAGATTTATAGTTGCACCTAAACATCACACCATATTTTATAATGAGGGTAAAAATAGAGATGCAATAATTTAAAGTTTCCCTAAAGACCACACTTTATTTTATGATGAGGATACAATTAAAGTTATAAAGATTTTAAATACAAGAAAAATGAAATTAACAAAAGGGTTATCTTGGAGAATCCTAATATGGGAAAAACACCAATGGGTAAGCAAACACATTCCCATTCCAAAATGTTTTGTAATGTATACAAGGTACTTTCAATGGCTTATATGGATAGAATACTCACTAAAATTCTATCCAAACCCATCTACAAACCATGATCTACACTTACAAGACTCTTCTTAGAACTCCCATACATCTAAACCAACCATAAACAATTAATAACAATGAGCAAACTAGAACCAAGACCAAACTCATCAAGAACAATGTGAATCTAAATTCCACACAATTCACTACCTCTCTGATGTGTTCTTTACTTTGTCAAAACCCCTATATAGGCCCTCTCATCTTTGAATCTCACCAAGAATCCAAAATGAATTACCACGAGAAGGAGGAACATTTTCAACTATTCATCTTCCCTACATTTTGAAAGGCTATAGAACCATCGAAGTATATATATGAGTGGTTATGGAACCGCCAAGGAAATTATACAACCCTCACCTACAAATTTTGGTAGTGACAACTTCATCACTTCTAATAGGGTAGTTATAGAACTACCCCTACAGACTACGATGCTTTTGACATCATCGACCTACAAACTGGGGTGGTTTCATCCTCTAAATAAAACTACTTAATTTTGAGAGCCGAGACTTACTTGTCAGAATAATGTGAAGTCTATGGATCATCCTCACACTATTCCATGTACTTGAACCGAACTTTAGCATGAAATGTCTTACATAAGTGTCTATAAGTATGTTTACATATAATTGGACATAGTGAAAAAGCTAGTGCCAATGACTTAGTACAACAAGATCTATTTTGGATCACATTTATCTAAAAAAATATTAACTAACCTGCTTTAGAATATTTTTATTCATCCTTGTGTATATACTATTATATCCCTTTAAGCCCAAACCAAACAAATTAAAAAGGGTTAAACACAAATGTATTATCAATTTGAGATATATCCATAATATTATCATTCAAATGAACATAATTCCGCATCATTTGTAATATGAAATGTAATTTTTGTAACAACATTGTTTTTTTTTTTCAAATTATATTTTATTTCTCAAATTAGATATTTAATTAATCAAAGGGGGTTTCAATATAATTAATAAGTTTTGGATTAATCTTAATACTTTTCCTAGTTGGATCCCTATGTTTTATCGATTTTGTGACATGAGTTAAGAGAAAATTTTGAATATACATGTCATACATTTAGTATATATGTTTTATATAAATGTATGTAAAAAACACCTATTCCAATTATGTCCCAAATCTAATATTATATAAGAGCTTTCAAAAATAATCTCTCTTAACATATTTTATAAAAAATTATCTTAAATATATATGCTATTTTAATAAATATTATTCAATTAATTCCTTTAAACCATTATTAATATACAAAATATAAAATTAACCACCTTAAAAAACAAATCCACAAAATAATATTAAATAATTCACACTAAAATATAATTTCAAATCTAAAATATTAAATTAAACAAACCGAATTTTAAATAAATCACACTAATATCTAATTTAATATATAAAATTTTAAATTATGCAAATTTGACTAAACGAATCCTACAAATTATTTATACATAATAAAATACTTACATGTAACTACTACTATAATTCTAGCTAAATGAAGAATAAAATGGCTCGAATAAGTGGTGTATGGGATGATATAAATGCATTCCAAATAATAAAAAATGAAATTATACTATTTATACAACCGATTATTTGAGCCAATTTACAGTCCTAATTGTAAGAGATCTGAACGTACAGCAATGTTTAATGCAACAATTTCAATCAAATGATTTTTGAAAAAATCCATAACGATGCTAAATATATAATACAATTTTCAATGAAATGTGAGCACACATTCTGTCTCATCTGGTCGCATTTTTTACCAGTTGCAGAGCACCTTTTAAAGACTTCTCAATTTTTATTTACCCAGAACAATCTGTCTTAGAGAGTAATATGGGAAAACTGGAATACCTAACAGCAAGCAGCGCTGCATTCTTCTGCATTGAATTCTTAATTTCTCTGTAAAGTACTATGATTTATTGTAATGCATGTATCTTTTGCTTAATCTTTCAGATCTATGACGTTTCATTTTTTTATTTACTGATTTTATGTTTCATGCAAACTTGATGTTCTCGGCATTTTTACAGAATCTCGAGCTTCAGGGTCCTCCATTTTTTGCCATCACATGCGAAAGACCCACTGTCTATAAAAACATGAGAAATATAGATGGTAGTGAAAAAATGATAGTGCTTAAATAATATTGGTTCGAGGTTTTGTTTTTGGGAAATATAGTTGGTAGTGAAAAGATGATAGTGGTATATAAAATAAGGCTTAAATAATATTAGTCCGAGGTTTTGTTTTCACCGTTGTTATGGTTGGTTATACCTTTTTTTATGTAAATGTTGACGAGTGATATTTTTTTTTTTTAAATTAAGATTTGGAATTAAATATGATGAAGTTTGAAGTTATTATATAATTATATATAATAGAATAAATTTAATAATATATGTAATGAAATGAAATTTAATCTTAGAAAAGATGTAATAAAATATAGGTTCAATAAAATCTGAAAATTTAAAATTGCATGCAAGGTAATATAGGATCACCAAAATGTAATATAAATATATTTACTTTTAATAATGATATAAAAATTCTAATACTTTTAATTATGATATATATATATATATATATATATATATATATATATATAAATTATATCAAATTAACTAATTTTAAAATTAGAGAAAAGAGGTGATATGTAAGGTTAGGTTTATTTGATTTTATGATAATTATTAAAATTTGAAAGTAGAAATAGACATTAAAAATAATATCTCAGTTGGTCCTATGTTGAGTCTCCCTCGTCATTGGTAGTTGACTCTTCAAGTGGCATTGCTTCCCACAGGGCTTTAATGTCAGGGTCAAACAGAGAAAAAATAAAGAAAATATGACAGTAATCAAATATGAGATGAAACAGATTGCTACGGCAATCATAAAACAAGATTTTATTAATCTTCTTGATCTTCTTGATCTATGTGTTACAAGACTGCGCCAAAGGGTTCTTTAAATAGATTTTCTAGGCAAATCAAACTGAAAGTAAACTACATGCAAACTGAAACTAAACTAATCTAAAACTAACTTAAACTGTTACTGCATGCGAACTGAGCAAGGAGTAAGACTATTGTTTAACTGCAGATGAGCTAAGACCAAAAATATTAATCATGCAAACTGCATGCATGAAAACTGTGTGCAAGAGAGGGAGGTGGAACTGGTAGTTTTGGAGAAATTATCTCCAGTTGACTTCAGTTTCTAACACTCCCCCTTAATTTCTACCACTAACTACTTCAACATTTACAATGCCTAAATTTTGTCTTAGATAATCAAAGGTCTCTTTTGCTAATGCCTTTGTGAATATATCTGCCAATTGGTCTTCAGATCTGCAGAACTCCAAATGGATTTCTCCATTGTTCACTAACTCTCTGATAAAATGAAATATTGTATCAATGTGCTTGCTCCTCTTGTGAAAAACATGATTTTTTGATAATGCAATTGCTGATTTGTTGTCAAAAGATTGGTGTTGACCCTTGTGCTTGTAATAAATCTATCAATACTCTCCTCATCTAAGTTGCTTGACATGTTGCTGATGTGGCTGCTACATACTTTGTTTCAGCTGATAAAAGTGTCACTATAGGTTGCTTTTCAGATTCCCATGTGACCACACATGTTCCTAAAAGAAAGGCATGTCCAAATTTACTCTTCCTATCATCAATGCTACCTGTAAAATCACTATCAGTATAACCAATCAAACAAAAATCATTAGTTGTGGAATATAAAATTCCATATTCTGTTGTTCCTGCCACATATCTCAATATCCTCTTTCCAACTTGCCAATGTGAGTCTTTTGGTGACTCCATGAATCTAGAGATTAAACTGACCCCATACATGATATCTGGTCTTGTAGCTGTAAGATACATCAAACTACCAACTAGTCTTTTGAATGTTTTAGAATCAACATTAGACCCTTTGTCTTCTTTGCTAATTTTGGTCCCTGTAGCAACTGGTGTAGGTGCTGGTTTAGAATTTAGCATCTTAAACCTCCTTAACACATCCTTTTCATATTTAGTTTGACAAATAAAAATTTTCTTCTCTGATTGTACAACTTCTATGCCCAAAAAATACTTCATTAATCCTAAATCTGTCATTTCAAATTATTTCTTCATTACTGATTTAAATGTGTCTACAGACAAATTTTCAGTGAAAATTAAATCAACATACAAACACACAATCAAAATCTGACCTTCTTTATTGATTTTTGTGTACAATGTAGGCTCACTATTGCTTCTATTGAATCCATTGTTTGTCATGTATAAATCAATCATGTTATACCATGCTCTTGGTGCTTGCTTGAGACCATAAAGGGCCTTCTTTAATCTGTAGACTTTTTCTTCATGTCCTTGCACTTCATAACCTAGTCGTTGTTTCACATACACTTCTTTATCTAAGAAACCATTCAAGAAAGCTGATTTGACATCCATTTGATATACATTCCAATTATTTTAAGCAGCTATTGCTAAAACCATTCTAACAGTATCAAGTCTAGCAACTGGAGCAAATGTTTCATTATAATTAATTCCATGTTCTTGTGCAAAATCTTTTGCTACTAACCTTGCCTTGTGTTTTTCAACATTTCCTTCTGCATCAAATTTGGTCTTATAAACCCATTTGACTCCTATGCAATCCTTACCTTCAGGTAGATTAGTTAGATCCCATGTTTGATTTCTTTCAATGGCATTCATCTCTTCATCCATTGCTTTTATCCTATGTTCCTTATTAAGTGCTTTTTCATAATACATAGGATCATGAGAGAAAAGAGCAAAATTTGAACACAAATCTAACTTCTCTTCTTCTTGATTATAAATCTCATTCAATTTTCTCATTTTCTTACCTTTAAATCTTGATCTTAAAGTGGCAAGAGTTGGATCTGATTCATCACTTACTTGTGAATTTGGAGTAGGATGACATGCATGACCAGATGATTCACCTTGTGATAAGCTTCTAGGTGTTCTTATTGGAGTGCTTGTTCTTGCTTGTGGAGAGGATTGATCACCTTGTAAATTTTGTTTTTTAGATTCTTCTTCATTTTGGGGAATTGGTGCTCCAATTGTGATGGTGCTACCATCCCATGTTTCTTCTTCCTTAAATTCAACATCTCTACTAATAATCACTTTCTTTGAAATAGGTTTATACAACTTATAAGCCTTTGATTCTTCACTATAGCCAATAAAAATGCATTTCTCACCTCTATCATCAAGTTTTCTTCTCAATTTAGATGGTATAAGAGAATATGCAATACAACCAAAAATTTTGAAATAATGTACACTATGTTTCTTACCACTCCAAGCTTCTTGTGGAATTTGATCTCTGACACTCTTTGTTGGGCTTCTATTCAGAATATATACTACACATGCAACTGCTTCTACCCAATATTCATTTGACAAATGTTTGGCCTTCAACATGCTTCTAGCCATCTCCATGATTGTTCTATTCTTTATTTCTGCTACACCATTCTGTTGTGGTGTGTACCTTATTGTAAGTTGCCTTTTAATGCCATGATATCTACAAAAATATTGAAATTCATTAGACATATATTCACCTCCTCTATCTGATCAAAGTACCTTGATGTAAAGGCTACTCTACTTTTCAACCATAGCTTTGAATTCTTTAAACTTTCCAAAGGCTTCAGACTTATTTTTGAGAAAATATATCCACATCTTTCTGTTAAAGTCATCAATGAAGGTTAGAAAATAAGAACTACCTCCAAATGATGGAATTTGCATTGGTCCACATAAATCACTATGGACTAGCTCCAATATTACATTTGCTCTATATGAGGCTCCTACTGGAAAGCTCTCTCTATGCTATTTTGCCAGAATGCAACTGTCACATGAACTTCTTGGTTGTTTTATTGGTGGTAATCCCTTCACCATATTTTTATTTTGTAACAAATTCAAACCTCCAAAATGTAAATGTCCATACCTTAAGTTCCATAGCCATGATTGGTCTAGATGCATGGTTTTGAAGTGGGATTCCTCTTCTCCTTGGATGCACTGAATTCGAAGAGGGAACATCCAATTCTTGGTCATCTCCACTTTTCCTATCAACCTGTCATTTAAAAATTTTTCTAGTATTGTGCAAACATTATCCATAAAAGATATTATGTAACCTTTCTGTACTAGTTGTCCAACACTCATAAGATTATGCTTTAGTCCAGGTACAAAATAAACATCAGGAATAAACCTTCTTTCACCATTTTTTGCCAAAATATTTATTACTCCTTTACTAATTACATCCACTTTGTTATCATTTCCTAATTTCACTTTAGATTTTACGGAATCATCAAGACTAGCAAAAAATTATTTATTCCCTGTCATATGATTACTGCATCCACTATCTATGAACCAAATATCTCTAGCATTTTCTTGAGTAACATGACAAGTGAGAAATAAGCTTCCAAAATTTGAACTAGATTCATTTGTGTAATTAGCATTCTTCTTGTCCACATCTCCTTGTTTATTTCTGCATTCCCTTGCATAATGTCCATATTTTTTGCAGTAATAACATTGAATGTTAGATTTATCAAACCTCTGTGAACTTTGTTGGAAGTGATTGTTGCCACGTCCTCTATTGTTGTAGTTTTGATTATTGTTTTCACCTTGATCTGGATTGTTCCTTCCATTTCTGCCTCTGCCTCTTCCTCTGAAGTTTGACCTTCCTCTTCCTCTTCCTCTGCCAAATGATACATGTGACATGAAAGCATTCTCAAGAGAAGTATTATTAATCCTATTCATTTTGGATTCATGTGTTAACAAAGAACCCATTAATTCATCTACTGATAACTGTTCCAAATCCTTGGTTTCCTCAATAGCTACAACTATTGCATCAAATTTGCTGGGTAAACTCCTAAGTATTTTTTCTATGATCTTCTGATCCATTATAGTTACTCTATTAGATCTAATTTGATTCACTATATTTAATACTTGACCCATAAACTGGTCTATAGACTCTAAATCATTCATTTGCAAATTTTCAAAATTTCTCCTAAGAGATTGCAATTTAGCAATTTTCACCTTTGTATTACCTTTATAGATAGTCTCCAATATTTTCCATGCTGATCTGGATCTCGTTGCTACTGCAACTCTGGAAAAAATAGATTCATCCAGTGCCTATTGGATTAGAAATAAAGCTTTTGCATCTTTTTTCTTGTTCTCTTTAAGCTCTTCTTTTTGTGTTCGAGTTAATGCCTGATGGGCAGCCTCATCCTATGGTTCTACAAAACCATTCTCTACCAAATTCCAAACATCTTGTGAGCAAAACAATGTTCTCATTTTAATTGTCCAAAAATCATAATTCTTACCATTGAAAATGGGAATTTGGGGCTGAGAAATACTGTTATTTGTTGCCATGTCTCAAGCTGAAAGACCAAAATGAATAGCGGCTCCAATTTGTGTATATTCTCCATCCTCCAATGTGTTTCAAACTATTTCTACCTTGTTTACGTCAATTCACAAAGACTCTGTCACTTCTAGTCTATTGAAAGAGATTAATGCTCTCTTATTTTCTAGCGATCACTTCTTGCCTGAACGCTTTACCTAGTTGCACTTAACCTTTTAGCGCTTTAGCTTGGTGCTTACTCATTGGTGCTACCTTCAATTCTAGCAGCACACAAACTTTAGCAATTTCTTTTATTTTATTTTGTTGGTAAATTACCAGCTTGGACGCCAAGATTACTCTTTGGCTGGTCGACGCTCTCTATAGTCTCAACGCTTTAGCTTCCCATGTTGACTGCACCAAGCTCTTTAGTCACGATCTGTTATGCTCACGCCAAACTACTATGCTAGTTAATGATCAGGCAGGCTGTTGCGTTTCACTCTAGCAGCTTCTCTACCTTACTCCTTTTTGTCACCATACTTCTCTGTTGTGCTTCGAACTACAGGCTTTTAATTTTTCAAATCTTCTACTCCTGGCTCTGATACCAATTTGTCAAGGTCAAACAAAGCAGAAATAAAGAAAATATGACAGTAATCAAATATGAGATGAAATAGATTGCTATGGCAATCATAAAATAAGATTTTATTAATCTTCTTGATCTTCTTGATCTGTGTGTTACAAGACTGCGCCCAAGGGTTCTTTAAATAGATTTTCTTGGCAAATCAAATTGAAAGTAAACTACATGCAAACTGAAACTAAACTAATCTTTAACTAATCTAAAACTAACTTAAACTGCTACTGCATGCAAACTGAGCAAGGAGTAAGACTGTTGTTTACTGCAGATGAGCTAAGACCAAAAATATTAATCATGCAAACTGCATGCATGAAAACTGCGTGCAAGAGAGGGAGGTGGCACTGGTAGTTTTAGAGAAATTAACTCCAGTTGACTTCAATTTCTAACATTCAAAGTTTCCCCTTATAAAAAATAGTCAAAAAAGAACTGCTTACCAATATCAAGACATTAAAAATAATATAAAGCTTACTCAAAAAAAATTGAAGTGATTGAAAAAATTTGTTTAAAATGTTATATACTTTCATAAAAATATCCAAATTATTTGAACATTCCAAATGAAAATACAAAAATGTCAAAAAAAAAAAAATAATAAAAAAAAAAAAAAAAAAAAAAAAAAATCAAAAAATCTCCTAATTTTGATATCCAAAAACCTTTCTTAAATTTATATGCACCTATACTCTAAACAATAGCAAAACAAAAGTATTACTTAAGAATATAATGTACCAAAAGTTGGATGATGTAAACACGATACTTTGAAATGAGAAAAAGAAGAGAGAACGAAAACATGTTGAAGGTGCCAAGAAAAGGTAAAGAATTATCAAAAACTGATAAATATAAAAAACACCAAATTTGTGGAAAAAGATGACAATTATACACACTCCCAAACATAATAAAATTTAATAATTTATAAATGTTGTGAATTTTGGAAATGTCCACAACAAACAAAGACTGGGAATGTCAAAATGTGGATAAATTGTAAGGCTCGTATGCTTTTATTTAAAAATCTATGATATGAATACTGAGAATGTCCACAACGAACAAAGTCTTTGTCCTCACCAAGCAAAGCTGTGAATGGTGGGAATGTCAAGGCTCATATACCACTGAGCACATGTCATGAAGTAGCCAAAGTAGAGCACCTCCATTCCACACAGAAGGGCGTAAAAGTAATCAAGACTACTCTGGTCGAGATTATTAGTAAGCCAATTGCCATTTTTATGAACAAAACTCACCAACAAACTGCTCAAATAGAACCCTGCTGCACCACTCGCAGCTACTAAGCCTATGGCAGTGCTGCGTAATGTGTCTGGAAATTCCCCGTAAAAGAAATCATTTTAGCCTACTGTCTCTAATGACTCTGCCAATCCCATTATCACATATTGAGGAATCAACCACAAGGCCGACATTGCATCAACTTGGTTAAGACATTTTTTTCCTACCATGGCGGCTACTCCCAATACCACCATTCTGAGAAACATGCCTGTTCCCACTCTCTGCAGTTTAGTTATTTCTATTCCTTTTGTAGAATTTTTAAATAAAATTAAATCATAGCCAAATATATGCAATATTCATAATACAGAAGAGATAAGAGTTACAAAAATAAAAAATACTTCTTCAAAAAATTGGAATCATTCTCCTTCTTCTTCTTGAAAATAAAGATCAATTACAATGTATTAATAGAATTGCATGTGAACATGCTTTTCTAATTATTGAATAAAATATTTTAAATTTATCTAAATAATAATTTGCATGTAATAGCAACTAAAACTAACTCTATCATTTCTAAGGCTTTATTTTTTCTAAAAAATATATTAACTAAAAATTAACTAACTGTCTAAATTTAGCTCCACAAAAAACTGTTCATGCAAACTAAATTTACACTAATAGTCTAAAAATAGAACTGAGTGAACTGCACTTCAGCCTCACTTTTCAACATACTCCCTTTTGATGTTGAGCAGGCTCACAATTTGATCTCTGAGTGTCAAAAACTGATCTATTGCAACTATTTTCGTGAAGATATCTACCAATTGTTCTTTAGTGTTGATGTATTTCAATTCTACTACCTTCATCTGCACTAAATCTCGGATAAAATGATGCTTTAAATCAAAATGTTTTGTCCTGCTATGATGGACTAAATTCTTGGCCAATTTAATAGCACTAATATTATCACAAAAAATAACTATGGGCTGAACTTGAATTTCTCCAATTTTTTCAAGAAATTTTCTAAGCCATAATGCTTGTGTCCCTGTTGAAGTGACTCCAACATACTCTGCTTCTGTAGAAGAAAGGGCAACTATACTTTGCTTCTTTGAGCTCCAAGTAATCAAACCAAAACCAAACGAAAAATAATTCCCAGATGTTGACTTTCGGTCATCCAAACTACCTCCCCAATCAGAATCACTAAAACCAACAAGATTGAACCTTTTAGAAGTGTAGTAATGAATACCAAAATCTAGAGTGCCTTTCACATACCTCAAAATTCTCTTGGCTACCTTCATATGTATTTTTGATGGCTCTGTCATGTACCTTGAAATAAGTGAAACTGAATAAGCAATATCAGGTCTTGTGTGAGTTAGAAACATTAAATTTTCAACAATACTTCTATAGGCTATCTCATCAACTCTTTCAGCACCATCATCTCTACACAACACAACTCCATGAGCAACTGGAGTGGAGACTGGTTTACAATCAACCATATCAATTTTCTTCAACATATCTTTAGCATACTTTGTTTGACAAATGAAAATTTTATTCTCCCTTTGATAAACCTCAATTCCTAAAAAATATTTCATAAGGCCTAAATCTTTCATCTCAAATTCATTCATCATAAAAACTTTGAATTCATCCTTCATCATAGAACTGCTACCCATATACAATAAGTCATCAACATACAAACTTACAATCAGAATATCATTACCTTCTTGTTTTTAGTAAAGGGTAGGTTCACTCTTACTTCTTTGAAAGCTATTCTCTTGAAAATATCTATCAATCCTAGCATACCATGCTCTTGGTGCTTGTTTGAGGCCATACAAAGCCATCTTTAACTTGTAGACATGATTTTCTTTTTCTTGCACTTCAAAACCTTGTGGCTGTTCCACATATACTTCTTCTAAGTACCCATTCAAGAAGGCACTTTTCACATCCATATGATGGATGCTCCAATTCTTTTGAGCTGCTAATGAAATCAACATTCTAATGGTCTCTTGTCTTGCTACTAGTGCAAATGTCTCTTCACAATCAATGCCATACTTTTGTGTGAAGCCTTTAGCAACTAATCTCGCCTTATGCCTTTCAACACTTCCATCACTGTTACACTTAGTCTTGTAGACCCATTTGGTGCCAATCTTCTTCTTGTCATTTATGTGAATAGAATCCATCTCTTCTTTCATTGCTTGCATCCAAACCTCATTAGTATATGCATTTTCAAAACCTGATGGTTCAAAATCAGCTTTGGTAAGTAAAGCAAAATTCAGTGTCTCACCTCTTGGATTTTCTTCATGTGCTTGATTTGAACTCCTTTGATAAATATCACTCAATCTTCTTACCTTCCTTGCAGAACTAGGACTTGAATCTAGACTTACACTTGGAACTGAACAACTAGATGAGGGGTTACTTGGTGGATTTGTAGCACTTGGAATAGAAATATTAGTGGCTTGCCCATGATCAATATCATCCATAATAACTTCATTTAAAATAGATTTTGACTTCTCCATATGGCCTTTTTGATGACCATAAACTCCCCCTTCATCAAAAATCACATCTCTTGACACAATAAGCTTATTAGTGAGAGGATTATATAACTTATAAGCCTTACTTTCCTCACTATATCCAACAAAAATACATGACTCACTTTTGGGATCTAACTTTTGCCTCTTTTGATCAGGAACATGAACATAGGCTAAGCAACCAAAAAAATTGAAATAATTAACATTTGGCTTTTTCTCATACCAGGCTTCATACGGAGTCATGTTGTCAAGTGCACTAGTGGGATTCTGATTGAGAATATATACTGTTGTAGCAACTGTATCTCCCCAAAAATAATTACTTAATCCCTTTGTTTGTAGTATGCTTCGTGCCATCTCCACCAATGTACGATTCTTCTTTTGAGCTACACCATTTTGTTGAGGTGTGTATGCAATGGTGAGTTGTCTTCTAATGCCATGCATATCACAATAACCTTGAAAGGATTTTGAACAAAATTCTCCTCCACGATCAGTCATTAAGCATTTGATTTTTCACCCTTTGTCATTTTCTACAAGGGCTCTAAACCTCTTGAACATCTCAAGAGCTTCACCTTTGGTCTTCAAAAAATAAACCCAACACTGTCATGAGTAATCATTAATAAAAGTAATGAAATATGATGACTTACCCAAACTCTTTGTCTGCATAGGACCACAAATGTCTAAATGAACTAACTGGAGTGAATAATGGGCCCTCCATGCACTGCCTTTTGGAAATTTCTCTCTTGCATGTTTTCCTTTAGCACATCCTTCACAAACTTCCTTGTGCTCTTCAACCTTAGGCAAACTAGAAACTAATGCTTTTGATGTTAGAATATTCAAACTATGAAAATTTAAATGCCCATACCTGAGATGCCACAACCAACTTGTATCCTCATATGCCATATTGACAAGGTTATTGTTATGTTCACCAAACTTCAATGGAAACATCATATTCTTTGTCATAGGCACAACTGTTACCACCCTATTTCCTTGATTCTTATCATAAATTATATATTGTTGATTTTCAAATACAACTTTATAATTCTTCTCACATAATTGTCCAACACTCAACAAATTATGCTTTAAATTTGGAGTGTAATAAATGTCTTTAACACTCTTCGTACCTTCTTTTGTATGGACTTCCATATCTCCTTTTGCAGCAACATCCAATGATTTATCATCACCAAGTTTGATCTTGGATTTAAAACTTTTATCCATTATAGAAAAAAAAAATTCATTCCCTAACATGTGGTTAGAACATCCCAAATCTAAATACCAAACATCTTTACAAATATTTTCAGCGTTGTTATAAGATAAAAATAAATTATCTGGAGGATTCTCATCACCTTCTTGAGCATAATGAACACTTTTACCATTATTACCTTCTTTTAATCTAAAATCATAATTAAAGTGGCCATACCTGTTACAATAATAACACTGGATATTTCTTTTATAAAATCAGCCTCTACCTCTTCCTCTAAAACCACCTCTTCTTTGGAAACCACCTCTGCCTCTATTTTTTCTTGAGTAATTTTGATTTTGACCTCTACCTTGGCCTTGATTACTTTTGATGCTACTATTGGCATCTTCATTCTTTGTGATTTGTAATTTGGAGGAAAAAGCTTTCTCATCACTTCCTCCAAATGAATCTCTCAATCTTTCTTCATGAGACATCAAAGATCCAACTAGATGATCAAATTGAAGGGTAGACAAATTCTTGATTTCTTCTATGATTATGGCAACATGGTTCCACCTTGGTGTGAGAGTCCTCAACACCTTTTTTATCACAACCTCATTGTTCACAATTTCACCAAGTGTAGCCATTTTATTGACCACATCTTTTACTCTGACACAATAGGTACTCACACTTTCAGCATCTTGCATCTTTAAATTCTCGAATTCTCTCTTCAATGTCTATAACTTGACAACTTTAACTTGATCACTACATTGGTAAGTTTATTTTAGAGTCTCCCAAGCATCCTTAACTGTCTTTGCTCCTGCAATTCATGGAAATAGGCTCTTATCTAGAGCTATTTGAATATGAAATAAGGCTTGAGCATTCTTCTTCTTAGCCTCCTTCTTAGCTATTTTATCAATTACTGTGAGGGCATTCCAATCAGCTGGCTCTGCATAACCTAATTCAATAATCTCCCACAAATCTTTTCCTATCAAAAAAATCATCATTTTGATGCACCAATAATCATACTCATTTCCATCAAATTCTGGAATGGGCAAGGAGTTAGAACTTGACATGATAAATTTTTTGGCAAAATTCCAACTATTAAATCTTTAATCCAAAAAAAAAAATACCTGCTCTGATACCAAATGTAGAATTTTTAAATAAAATTAAATCATAGCCAAATATATGCAATATTCATAATACAGAAGAGATAAGAGTTGCAAAAATAAAAAATACTTCTTCTTCAAAAAATTGGAATCGTTCTCCTTCTTCTTGAAAATAAAGATCAATTACAATGTATTAATAGAATTGCATGTGAACATGCTTTTCTACTTATTGAATAAATTATTTTAAATTTATCTAAATAATAATTTGCATCATTATTAAAAAAATCATGGCCTATCATAAATGAAAAACTATAAAAAAGATCAAATTGAGAACAATCATGGTGTGATTTTAAGATAAATATAGTCCAAGTAATGTTATGAAGCATGCACAAATATTGATATAATTGAACTAATAAAAAATTCCTAAAAATGACTGAGATATGTATCTACAAGAAAGGCTCTCATCAATGGATAAAGATAATTGTGTCCATTAGATATGTCGATGATATGCATTTCTTTAATGAGTTTTATGTTGAACTACATGATTAAATAAATAATCATATACACATACAAGCTTAAGATTGTTATTGCACCACATAGCTCATTTATTGCATTAAATAACATAAAATAAAAAAACACGTCAATATAAATATTTAAATTTTGAATAATTATATTAATTGATGAAAGTAAATTATTGACACATTGAGCATAATCCCATAGACAATCCTCACATATGTTCACTAGCATTCAAATTTGAATGCACCCAATTTAATATTAAATAACAAAACAATATTAAATAGTTAATTCATAAATCTTGGTCAATGGTAATGAATAAGATATTTACATTTGAATGGTTATAACTAGCAAAATGGTGGTATAAAACTTCTTTGTCTATTTATTATAAATATCTCCATTCTTAGCATTATATGAATAAAAACCACCATCCATCACCTCCTCTATGGTAGTTCAACAAAAGTTTTGGGAAGTTTAATACCACATTTAAAATCATAAGGAGGTACTCTTTTGTATCACAAAGAGTTTTACAATGGGACATAACTAATTGAAGCAACAAGATAACCAACACCACATGCAAAGAAATTTTAAGCAAGAGATTAGGTGTTTATATGATTACAACCATATAACAAGTTATGTTTGAAATAATATAATAATGATAATAATAGTTCACCTAAGTGTAATGGGTCCTATCAATTCTTGTATAAGATCAATATTGTAGCATAAAAACTAGAGTTGTCCTCATCCAACAAAAATGCATCTAGTCTTCCATGTTTCATACTTGAATAAGGTTATTGGTTAAGTGTTTCAACATAGATATATTTAAATAGCTTGAGAAGAGGGAATAATCATTTTCAAAACTAAAAAAATCCTTGAGACACACACAAAGAGTTTGTGGACAAGGATGATTATAGAGTATCTAATCAAGTAGAAGAATCTCACCAGTGATGATGTGACATGGGAGAATGAAGCACTTTGGAAGAAGCACCTAGATATCATCAACATATATGACAAAATTAATTTTAAAATTAGGGTTATTTTATGCCCTTAACCACTAACATGCATTATAATATATGTGGTTGACTTGTACCTAACATAACCTTTTAATTATTCATATGACAACTTTTATACCTTTATGTTAGTGGTAGTGTTAGGCTATAAAGTATCCATAAACTAATTAAATAGAATATAGGAGGTAGTGGTTAGTATTATATTATTACACATTTTTTCTTATTGCAAGGTTATGAAGGTTGTTCTCTCGAATGGGCTCCATCATATATTTCAAGTTTTATCATTACTCACAATCTTCTTATGTGGATATGCTCTATCATCATCATCATCATCATCATCATCATCATCATCATCATCATCATCATCATCATCATTTTTTTATTTCTATATAATTTCATTATACTATGTATGTGATACAAATAACTGGTAGATTTTAGATACTCTTTCACCACTTCTTTAATTTCTATTTTGTTAAAATGGATTTATACACTTTAATATATGGAATTAGTGCCTTGGATATGAATACTAATCCTTACTCGTTTCTCATTCTTGTGTACGTCTTGAATACATTAGCATTCATGTGTGTGTGTGTGTGTGTAGAATTCAAATTAAGGCCTTATTAGTATATATGATGACACTCTAAAATTTGGGAAGGACATATAAAGGGATAGGAAAACCAAATGAAAGGGAACATGGGTCAAGGGACCCATAAAATAAAAGTGAACAAGATCGTTAGATCGATCCTCATAGATGAAAATTGATATTGAAATCTTTTTAAAAAGGGTACTAGATAGTTTGGGAATATTTAGGTTCATACCAAGGGAAAATAGAAGATATGTAGGTTTTCAAGCATTTTAAATTGAATGGTACTATTATCATTGACCCAAAATGAATGAAAATTAAAATTTTAATGAAAACACAAAGCAAGGGAAGGCAATACAATTCCTAATACAAGGAAAAACATACTAATAAGAGTTTAATTTGAACCAAAGATCTATATGCACAAAATATAGACTAATACTATATAAAATAAGTAGTTTTATACCAAAATTAGGTGTCTAAACATATAAGGGCCTAATTTTAAGAGAGTGATCTCCTTTCTATTACTCATTTCAAATATTGAAGAAATAAACCTATTGTAAATGGATATGTAAGCACTTAATAAATCTAGTGGTTTAAGATAGTATCATTGAAATTCACTCTAATATTTATATTTTGAGAACCTTGAGAAATGGTTTTGATTTTGTTTTTCAAGTCTTGAAATATATGCATCATAGTAGCCATTTTGATATTTGGATTAAAAATAGAATTAACATAATTTATAATAGTAAAAGGATTTATGACATGTGAATAAACTTGAGGAACATTATAACATAGAGGTGGTTAAAATTAGGAGGAATCATATAAACATATTGAAATATTGGAGGAGCTTAAGAATCAATAGAAATATATTTTAAAATAATAACATTTTAAAAATTATAATAAGAGTGGGAAAGACTAAAATAAACACTGGAAGGAATATATAATTTAACATTAGTAAGGTTGGAAAAAAATTTAAAAATGACTACATGAGAAGGCATACATTGTAACTCTTGAAGTATATTACTTATAATAGGATCCTTTGAAATAAAATATATAAATGTAGAAATATATTCATGATTATGAGCACTAATATATATCCATTATTTACCTTAGAGGATTATTTTATAATTCTAAACTTATTTTGAGCTTCTTGATTGGAATATATGTTTGATTAGAATCTATGTTTTGGATTAAAATGTCTTTCATCAATCCAACTATTTCATTAGTATTTTCCATGATATGTTTTTAAAAATGTGTAATACTTTTATCTCTATGTTGTTCATCTAAATAAGTTTGTTGATTATGATCTACTTGACATACATTATCAATTTGAGGTCCATTCACAATGTTATCATTTAAATACTCATCATTCCCTATCATTTTCAACATGAACTAAAAATTTTATAGTAACACTATATTTATGTTCAATTTTATTTATATTTTTAAAATAGAAAAAGATGCTTAATATACTTTTTTTTTTTAAATTAATCTTAATACTCTTCCTATTTAGATCCTTAGTTTTAGTCAATTTTACGATGTAAATTAAGATAGAAATTTAAATATACATGTCATACAAATACCTACGAGTGTGAAATATTTTCCAAAAATGATAATAATAAAGTTTAGAATCAAATACAATGAAGTTAAAATTATTATATCTAAGAGTGTGTAATAGAATAAATTTCAAAAAATAATACAAATTCATATTTTTCTTATCAAGAAGCAAGTTTTGATCTTAGAAGGGGTGTAATAGAACATAAATTCACAAAAAATTAATAACTAAGGTTGCATGCAAGACAATGCAGAATCACCAAAATGTAACATGGATAAACATATTTACTTTGAATAACAACACAAATACTCTATTAATTTTAACTAGAATAAATAATATATGTCAAAAAATAATCAAGCCCAATAAATTAATTCCTAAAGTAAAGAAAAGAGGTGATATGAAAGGTTTAACCTTATTTGATTTGGTGATATTCATCAAGATTTGAAAGTGGAATGCATGTTTAACAGTTATGCAAAGCTAACCAAATTTTCACCTGAGTATTATGGGCCCTATCAGGGCTTGTAGAAGATCAATAGTGCAGCTTAAAAACTAGAGTTACCTCATTCAATGAAAATACATCTGGTCTTCGTCCATGTTTCTCACTTGAATAAGGTTATTGATTTAAAAGTTTCAACTCAAATAGAGTTAAATAATTTGATGAGAAGATTAAAATCATTTTTTAACTTGAAGATATTCTTAAAAAACACACACACATACAAAATTTGTAGATAAAGATGATTATACAATATTTGATCAAATAAAAATATCTAACCAATAAAAATATAACATAAAAAGTTAAAACATTCTATAAAAATCACTTAAAAATCATCAACATGTAAAATTTTACATTTGTACTTACAAATAAATTGAATTGACATTACAACTATATTGACATGAAAGCAAAACCTAACAATAATCACATTGACAAAATTCAAGAGACCCAAGAATGTACCAATAGTGCATACAATTTATATAAAGTTGGGAGGGACACTTAACTTAACCCTATGCAAAATACTAACAAAAAGAAACTTCGAAATTTACATGAAATAAACATCACCCTAAAGTGTAGCCCAATTCCAACCTACTCACATGACCCTATGGCAATGGAAACTGAATATCAAGGCTTATCCTCATTGAGCAAAGCTATGGATGTTAAGGCAGGCGTGGATACATATTTCTTTGCTTTGTATTTATACCACCGAGCGCATCTTATGAAGTAGACATAATTCAGCATACCCATCCCACACAGAAGGGCGTAAAAGTAATCAAGACGGCTCTGGTCGAGATTATTAGCAAGCCAATCGCTATTTTTATGAACCACACTCACCAACAAACTGCTCAAATAGAACCCCACCGCACCACTCGCAGCTGCTAAGCCTGTGGCCGTGCTGCGTATTGTTTCTGGAAATTCCCCGTAAAAGAAATCGATCCGCCCTACCACCTGAAACGGCTCGGCCAACCCCGTTATCACATATTGAGGAATCAACCACAAGGCCGACATTGCATCAGCTTGGTTCAGACGTTTGCTTTCGACCATGGCGGCTACTCCCAATCCCACCAGGCTGATAAACATGCCTGTCCCTATTCTTTGCAGCTGTGTTATTCTTATTCCTTTACCAGCAGCCAAGGGTACTATCACTTTGTCATAGATGGCCAGCAACAGTGCCGAAGACAAGAGAGCAAACACCATAAATGAGGCAGCCGGTATTTGGAAATGGGAGCCCACATACCTGTCCATTTTTAGGGCCTGTAACACCGAGAATGTCGTCTGCTGGGAAACCATAATACTGGGGATGACTCCACAGGACCAGATTGGTAGTGTTTTTAGAATGGATTTGAGCTCCTCTACTTGCTCAACGCTGCACAGCCTCCACGGGTTCGGATTTATTTGCCCGACTGAGTCTGACGCGGGAAAATCCTGGGATGTTTTTATGGCAGCCTTGTTCAAAAACCTGAGCTCCTGCGTGAGAGGAAGCCTTGCAGACTCCGTTATTCCTCCATCGTATAAATCCTCAGCATTGGAAGGCAATTCGAGATGCCTTTTTCTAACACACGCCACTACTACTTGTGCCAGCCCTGTGAATGGGCTACCCTCTGGACTGATACGATTGTACAACTTTGTCCCGGAGAAGAAAAATAGCAGGGATATCCCTGTCAGGAAGGTACAAAGCCCAAACCCCCACGCCCAGCTCACACTTGCTTCAATATACACAATTACAGTTGAGGCTATCAAGATTGCAATATACAGCACACAGTAATACCAGTTGAAGTAACTTTGAATCTGTCTCGTTCCTTTTGCAAACTGATCTGCTCCAAAAGCCCCTGAATTGTACCTTACCCCTGCCGATGCTGCAATTGTCAAGGCGAAGTAAAGGAAGAGAACTGTATACTGTCCTGTGGTTGGGCCATGGCAGCTTCCTGCAACTTGTAGCTGGCGGCTACAAGGGCGTGGCCTTAAGGGATCTACAATGGCTGTCAGCATTAGAATAATCATGGCCTGAAATAAAAGCAGGATTAGAAAGAAAAAAAACATCAAATCGAGCACATCCATGGAGCAAATTATAAGCTGAAAATAGTCCATGCAATCTTAGGAAGCACGCACAATTAATGATAGAACTGAACCAATAGAAATTGCCAAAAAACGACCCAGATATGCATCTGCAAGAAAGGCTCCCATCAATGGAGAAAGTTCGTTTCCTCCGTTAGATGTGTTGATGATATGCGTGGCTTCAATAGTTTTTATGTTGAACTGAGTTGTTAAATAGACAATCATATTTGCGGACAAGCCTGTGATTGCTATTGTACCGCACAGCTCGTTTCCTACATAAAATCAAAAACAACAAATTAATATCAGGAATCTTCTCAGCGTTATATTTTTCCTGAAGATGAATTTAGATGAATTTAAATACTGGATTGAAACTTGACAATAATATGGAATCGATTATAACATCTCCAATTAATAATGTCAATTGGAATCAACAATGTGAAATCGATCGTAACATCTCCAATTAATAATATCAATTAAAAATAAATTTAAATAATGGAAATACCAATTATAAAAGGAAAAGTTTTCCATCCTCCGCTTCGACGTCCCTCCTCCTTTACATTACCATAACTGGAATTCTGCTCGAAATCCTCCTCGACTTTTTCACGAGCAGCTAACACAGGATTTGTAGGAAGAGCAAGGGAAGGAATTATATCGGCAGACTCATCAGTCGTCTGTTTTCTATGAACACCCATCTCAAGCGTACTGTGATCTGCCACTGCCACCATTTTCATATTGCCCATTGCTGCCATTGCTGAATATTGTATTGCAGCAATTCTGATATTTATTTTTGGATTGCATAAATGAAGACAAAATATCAAACATAATTTTTTTTTGAAAAACTATGTTAAGATTTTTGATGCTCAACTATATAATTCTTTAATTTGAAAATGCTGCAAATATCACTAAAGATGGAATACATGAACGTACAAATGATTTTGTATTTTGAAAATATTTGCGGACGGAGAGCCACTCCGTGTCACAATCGGTTGGTGCTTCAATTTGCAATTATTTTTTGAATAATAAACTCTAAGGTGTTACAATAAACAAACAAAGGCATCCAACCACCATAAGGGCTAATGCTCAATGGAAAAGCATAATCCACCTAGTGCATGAACTTTACAATTTTTAATTAATTTATTTTTCTCTTAAAGTAGGTTATATAGTTTTGTTTTTTAAAACATAATCATAGTGTGACATCTCTTATATATAATATTGTATTGGTTAAAAAATATTTTCCTAACCATAGAATCTATCTCTGATTAATAAAAATTAATTATTTTTCTTTGTTCAGTCAAAATTTATCACATAATTTTTTTTAAATTGGATTGTAATTTTTGAAAGAAATATATTTTTTTGGTATTGCATCCATGCCTTAACATTAATAAGATTCACAAGTGAAAAGACAATTGTTGCCTTGATTGAAAGGGTTACAATTAGTTTTCACATTGAAAAGAGATTTTAGTGTTTTATTTTAAGTTTTTGGCTTTATTTTTTTGTACACTTGTCTCAAACTCTTCACTGTATCTTGAGATCCTACATTCAAATCTTACTAGAGTTTAGATATTCTTATTGTTATTTTTCTCTACATTCCTTTTCTATCTTCTTTGACCATGGCACCCCTAGTGGAAAAGACCATGATGGGGAGGGAGTACAAGGTGAATGACATCTCACAATCAGAATTTGACTGAATGCAACTAAATATGGCCAAAGATAAAATCCCTTGACTCTTTGCTATGTAGTAGGATATGCTCTTAGTCGTCATTTATGACTATAACCAAGATGCAAATATGCAAGTAACAATAGCATTCAAAAACTTTACAGAAGAGTTTCTTCAAGGTGTGCCCATGTATAAATAAAACATGGTTTTCATTATAGACAAATTAGCAAAAAAAAAAGGCCTATTTAATTGAAATTAAAATTAATGGGGAAATTGTAGGTGTTGACACATACACTACCATGTTAGGAATGAAAAAGCATTCCAAGAAGCCACGAATCTGAAGTATTCATAACAATAACATCACAAGAAGGCTACAAATATGATATACAAATAAAAGGTAAATCATGTTATTCAAAATAAGACATGCAAGTACAATAGAAAACTCTTGCATAAGTAGGCAAGACAAGATAAGACACTAGCCTAGCTAATCAATGTGAGATAAATCCTCACATAAGACAAAAACTAAGAAAAGATTAAAAAAAAAGTTATCTAAAACCTAGTAAACGTGAAAAAAACATACTCTAACATGTCATGTGGTGAACAATGATTATACCCAGTAGAAAATATACACCATTAAGGATAATCTAATCCCTAATATAGATAATCAAGGCAATATACACCTCACAAAGATTTAATACAAGTTCCAAATTTGACACCAACATTATTTTTTCTTATTTTGTTAAACTACATTATAACATTTTATGTACATGTCTCTCTATTTTTCCCTACCATTAATGTGAATGATTATGTTTCCAAGAGAAAGGAATATGTCTATTTTTATGATCATTCACCTATAAATCTTGTTTTTAGAATCACTTTAGGTTTTGAAGTCACTATATCTGTTTGATTACGTGATTGATTTTTTTGTACATTAGATATATTTTTCTATATGTGAATCTACTCAATGTAATAAATAGTCTCAAACTAACCCATATAATCTATAAACTATCCCTCATAATCATGTTTAATGCCTCACATATGTCTTTTATATGTCTCAGTGTGAATCAATCATCTAACCCAAAATATAAATCATCTTTGTGTTAATACTTGAATCTCTAAGATAAGCCCATTGTATGCCCCCATTTTTAGATGAAGGATGAAGCCCTTGAATCACTCATTTCAAAAAAAAAATATATACACAGCATGTGTTAGATAGAATTAAAATCATGTAAAGCATATATAAAAACATGATAAAATATGTCATCATATAAATATTTGATCCTTCAAGCTATGTATAAAACATGTAATCTAATTCAATGTGCATACAAATGTCATGTCAAGTAGATCTATGAATTAGGCACATAGTAACAATAAACACATATAAATGCATGATAGAAATCGTGACATTACACCTAATATAAATGTGCATGATAGACATCACAACATCAAGATCAACAAAAATTATATGTGTAACCACATACATATGCACTCAATGTCATGATCATGATGCACACAAGCACTTAAGACATGACTCAACTCTAACTTGATATTCCAACATGGCCATGACATGGATTAGAGGATCCTTGAAAAAAAAGATGCATGATGTAACCTGAAAAATAAATGCACTCATATAACACACATAAATAATCACATAATGTAATAATCAAAAAATCTAACAATCATGGAGCAACCAATGATTACATCATAATTAATCAATGCCATCATCAAACATATAAAATAAAATCCATATCGAAGAGTACCCTAAACAATATACACAAGAGTAAGTAATGTACAATCAATTATGGTCAGTAGATAAATATAGAAAGATACACCTTGATAAGTGTGAAAATATTCCCAGTATAAGCATGCCCCAAATATATCATGGTAGCCCCTGGGTGAAAGGCATGTCCCACATTTGTATGTCCATGTATCATATGTATACCCTACATCTTATTGATGTTTATTATGAAAAATAAATGCACAAAGAATATATATGTAATTAAACATGTATATGACAAAAATTTAGTTGGTAGAGGGAGATGGTGACCTCAGTGCTCTGATCTATGTTATCTTGGACTGTGATGAAAATGGCGAAAAGAGAGAAGGAAAACACATGGGGGAAGGAGGGCGCGAAGGGGGAGAGCACAGGTCGCAGCTACAAGGCAGCATTGGGAGTGCAGCAATCGGCCCAGGGAGTGTAGCAGTCAACCCAAGGAGTGCAGTAGTCGGCCCAGAGCCTGAGGAGTGCTGGAATGGTTATCCCCCCACTGTTTCTGAGTCCAAGTGATGCTGAAGAGCCAACTGGCATGAGACTTCCCAAGGTCAATGGATTCCTGGAAAGATGCAAGGAGAGGCCCAAATTGGTCATACCTATGGACATGATTGCTGAGGACATCAAATATTAAACAAATCATTCTCTGTATTGCAAGTTTTTGGGGCTCAGGACTTCATTCCAGTTCTTGGAAGCGTGGGCTCAGAGGACATGGGCTCCGAAAGGAGAAATGGATATCACAATGTTAGCCAATAGTTATTTTATGGTCACTTTTACCTGCTTAACTGACTGCAGCAGAGTCTTTGTTGGAGGTCCATACTTTCACAATTAGGTGGGGTTGTTTATCAAGCCGTGGCATGCTGGTTTTATACCTTTAGAGGAATTGCCAAACTATGTTTTGGTGTGGGTGCAGATACCTCACTTTCTGGTGGAATGCTGCCATGAAGATACCTTGTAATTGTTTGCATCCCTCCTGGGAAGGCCAGTTGGTTCATCAATGTCAATCCTTGGGAAAAAGGTAATGACTTATGCTCACATTTGTGTTTAAATTGATCTTAGTAAGCCAATACCTGATGCTATTAAAATGAGTGCGGGACCCTTTTCCTGGGTACAATAATTGGATCATGAAACTCTTCCCTTTCATTGTCATCTTTGCCATGCTTATGGTCACTTGCAATGAAGGTGTCCCAAATCTAAAACCTCTAAATCTCAGCCTGCTCAACCTGCTCATAATCCGCCTGGAACTGACAAAGGGAAGGGTTCAATTCCAGGTGAGGTGCCAAAATCTGAGGGTTTTATCCTGATTAAAGGGAGATATAAAAGCAGGGGTCACAAATGGTCTTTGAAGAAAAGACAGGCAGATGACTCACTTAACAAATTTGAAATTCTAGACGACCTTAACCAATAGGAGGTGAACCCAGGGTTGATGATTTTGGATTAGTAGATTGAGGGCCCAGCCTAGGAGAACAATGTCTCAGTTGATTTAACTGAATCACAGGATGTTGGGGATGGACACATGGATATGGACCAGCAGATATTGATATCAGATGTTTTGACTTCCTCAGATGTTCCCTCTAAAGAAGATGGGAATTTATCTTTAACAGGGAAATTCAAAGAATTAGGAGCAGCAAGGAGTAGTAAATCTTCTCCTCACTTGGGACTTTTGCAAAAATACCTTAAGAAGGGTGGGGGGGAGAAATCAGTCAAGCTTGGTAGGAAAAAAGACCTGGAAAAGATGAAACTAATGGGAGAGACTTTGGTGGAGTCGAGGTCAGTGAAGACTCTGGATGCTCACTTTCTGAATCCTTTGAAATGATTGTACTATCCTGGAATGTAAGGGGTTTAAATAGCAGCCCTAGACAAAATGATGTTCACAACTTGATTAGAAGTCAAAGACTTGATGTCCTTTTTTTCAGGAGACTAAGCTTTCAGTTGATTCTATGTCTAGATTAGTGCCTAAGTTGTGGAGACAAGGGGACTGTCAATGCATTGGGGCTACCGGATCTTCAGGAGGATTAGCTTGCCTTTGGAACCCCCGCAAGATCAGCCTCATAGGATGGTTGTCCTCTAAGTTTTCCTTGACTATGATGGCTTCTAGCTTTGAGAGGGGGGAAGTCATTCTTCTATCCAATTTTTATGCCCCTACTGACTGGCGAGGTAAACAATCCCTATGGGGCCACATTAGTTTTGTCCACAGCTTGTCTCCCCTCCAACCTTGGATTATGGCTAGAGATTTTTATGCTATTTTGGATTTGACTAAAAAATGTGGTGGTATGACAAAGCTTGATCCCTCTGCTTTGCTTATGTGAAAAAAACATTGAAGTTTTAAATTTAGTCGACATTCAGCCCAACAACAGACAGTTTACTTGGAACAATCAGAGGACTGGCCAACATTTCATTGCTAAGAGACTGGATCATTTTTTGGCTATTGGGTCGGGGGTATGTGGTCTACAAGGTCTGAATTTTTGGACTGGAGAGGATTAGATCATTGGCCTATTAAGCTGAATAGTGTTTCAAAGTACCAGCCTCGCTCTCCTTCCTTCAGATTCCAACTCATGTGGCTGTGAGATCAATCATTATTCTAATGTGTGGCCAACTGGTGGAGGTGGGGCAGGCCTGCCCATGGTACAGTGATGTATATTTTTGATAAATCGCTATAGTTTGAAAAGTATAAGCTTAAATAGTGGAATCATCAAAACTTTGGGAATATTTATCATGCTAAGCCTGATGCACAGGCTAAGCTTGATGGTATCACGAGAACAATTAGGGAGGAAGGATTGACTAAAATCTTATTTCAAGACAAAGCTCAGGCTATGAAAGACCTGAAGGAATGCGAGCTACAGGAGGAAGTGTTTTGGAAGCAAAAATCTTGGATAGAATGGCTCCAAGAAGGTGACAGAAATACTTCTTTTTTCTTTCAATCGTCTAAAGCTAGGAGGCACGGCAACTCTATCTTGGTCCTAGTCAATGAAAGAGGTGAGCAGCTTCATTCCTTTCCTGCAATGTCAGAGGAGGTGGTGCAGTATTTCTCAACTCTTTTTAGGGAAGATGTGAATGAGGAATTACCAGAAGAAGCATAGGTTCTCTACTGCATTCTGCCCCTAGTGATGTGGGAAATAAATGAGAATTTAATGAAGGATATCACACTTGGGGAGCTTGAGGCGACTATTTCCTAGATGAAAAAGGGGAAAGTGGTTGGTCCTGATGGCTTCTTGATTGAATTCTATCAAGAATTTTGGGATATTATCAAATTGGATCTTTTAGCTGTTGTTCAAGAATCTCAGCGAAATAAGCAAATGCTTAAGGCTTCAAATGCGACTTATCTTTCCCTCATACTGAAATACGAAGGAGCTGATAGGCTAAGTTAGTTTTTCCCTATATCTCTTTGTAATGTTGTTTATAAAATCATATCTAAAATCATTGTAGAAAGGTTAAAAACTGGGGTCAGCAATGTGATTTTTGAAGAATAGAGTGGTTTTGTGGAAGACAGGGAAATTCTTGATGGTATTGTCATAGCACTTGAGTCCATTCACTCCATGGCCAGCTCTAAGGATAAGGCAATGTTTATTAAGCTAGATATGGCCAAGGCTTTTGATAGGGTCACATGGTCATTCCTGTGGAAGGTTCTCAAAGCTTTTGGTTTTACGAATGAATGGACCCAATGGGTCATGAGCTACATTTCCTCTGTTTCCTTTTTGGTGCTTATCAATGGGGAACATACGGAGTTATTTGGTGCCTCTAGGGGGATGCGACAAGGAGATCCCTTGTCTCCGTATCTCTTTCTTCTTCTTGCTAAAGGCTTGGGGAGGATGATCAGAAGGAACAGAGAGGATGGGCATATTCAAGGCTGGTGATGGGGGGGTGAACTATTGGCGCAGTCTCACTTGCAATTTGTTGATGACACTATTCTGATGGGCATGACCACAATGAGTGAAGCCGCCAATTTGCGCAGGGTGTTGGATGTTTATCTAATGGCCTCGAGGTAAAAGGTCAATGAAGACAAGTCATCTATCTTCTGCTTTAATACACTGGCTCCCATACAGTAGCAAATTGCTCGAACTATGTATTTTTAGATTGGGACTCTCCCCTTGATTTATCTGGTATTCTTATTACTGCTAGCCATATATGCAATGAATCTTGGCAGAATATTTTGGATAAATTTTGGGTGAAGGTGAATCATTGGACTCACAGGTGGCTTTCTTTTGCAGGCCTTGTTTAATTAATTCAATCTATGATGTAGGCTTTGCCCATTTACAGATGTATGCTTCAGGTTGCCCCAGTGGGAATTGTTAAGGAATTTGACTTAGTTACTAGGTAATTTTTATGGGCTGCTACTTTGATGACCTCAAAATGGAGCTTAGTTAGATGGGAGATGGTCTGTAGCCCCAAACAACATGGGGGGCTTGGCCTAAGGCAGACGGACTTAAATGGAGTTGCTTTGGCAGCTAAGCTTTATTGGCGTTGGTGCAATGAACAAGACAAGGCCTGGGCCAGAATTCTCTCTCAGAAGTACTATTCGAGGGCCACTCAAAGTGACATTCCTCATTATCTACTCATTGGGAAAGGCTCAGCGATATGGGGGACTCTCAAAAAAGGGGTTGCTCTTATTAAGGAATGCTTATTCTGGATTTGTAAACGGGGATCCAAGGCTCTCTTTTGGACTGATTCTTGGGATGGTAACCCTCCCATTATTTCTCAGTTCCCTAATCTGTCAAACCTTTGCTAGAGATTCCTTAATGCTAGTTGGTCTCGAGTGAGTGACTTTAAATCATACATTTCCTATGGACAGCTGGAGGTGGCAAAATGGAAAGCACCTGAGGTTTGGCTAGTTGTTGGAATGCAGGAGGAGCATGATGAGCTACTAAACCTCCTTTCCAGACACTGATGTAGCTCCCTCCAAAATGAAGATGAGCTTGCTTGGTCTCCCAATCCTAAAGGAAATTACATAGTTGCTTATGGATATCAGGCTTTATTATCTCAGAGATTGGGCAGGGGAGAAGTGCAATGGTGGAGACAGGTCTGGAATAAATTCTCATGGCCAAAATGCAATTGCTTTGTTTGGTTGTTGGCTTGGAACAAGTGTTTGACCTGGGACAATCTCTGGAAAAGAGACTTCCAAGGCCCATCTATTTGTGTTATGTGCGGAGCGGCTGAGGAGGATTTTGCTCACCTATTTTTTCATTGCTCCTTTGCTTTACAACTCTGGCATTATTGGTGGGACATATGGCAGCACCCCTATCTCCATGTTTCATCCTTGGTTGATTTTTTGAGTGGCGTGGGAGAACCTCCCTCAAGGATGGCTTTTCTATAGAATGTTTGGTTAGGGGGGCCCATCTTTTTGCTGTGGTAGCTTTAGTTGGAGAGAAATAGGTAGATATTCTATAATGAGAGGATTATGGTGCAACAAGTATGGTAGAAAGTCATAGGGATGATTTAGGAGACTGTGCAGGCCAAGAGTGAGGTATGTCTCCCTTTATCCAAATAGGACGCTGAGGTGGTGGCGTGCCTAGGAATCCAGTGATTTGTAGGTAATTTAGCTTGTGTCAGGAGAGGTTGATAGGGCAAAGAGAAGATTCATAGGGATGGTCAGTGGCAGTACCCTCCCAATGGGTTTCTCAAGATCAATATGGATGGCTCTTCTAGGGGCAATCCCGGCCTTGCAGGTACTGGTGGGATAGGTAGAGACTCTGAAGGTACGGTGATTTTTCTCTTTACGGTCCATGAGGGGATGCAAACCAACAACATGATGGAATGCCAAGCTATTCTCTATGCTCTTGAGAAGGCTCAGGCATTGGGTTGGTGTAGGATCATTTGTGAATTGGATTCTCAAGTCGTGATCAACCTGCTTGTTAAGAGGAAAGTGTTGGATGTCAATTGGCAATTGGCTGGGATTGTGCAATAGATTTTGAAGATTAGCTCACTCATGGATACAATTAGGTTTATTCATATTCCCTGTGAATGGAATAGAGCAATGGATTGTTTGGCAAAATGGGCGTTTGAGCATTTAGATGGTGGTAATTTTGAGGATTGGGAGTCTCTCTCCCCGGAGCTTCACTTTAATCTAGAACTTATTTTGGAGGAAGATAAGAAGGCTCATATCAACATATAGGTGGATTCATCCCTAGTTTTTCTATGCTTGTTGTTTTCCTTTGGGGATTTCGGTCCCCCGTTCTTCTTGTAATGTTCTTGTTATTTTATTAATATATTTTTACCCTTTTTATTAAAAAAATTAAACATGTGAAAATATTGTCCCAGTGTAAGCATGCCCCAAATATATCATGGTAGCCCCTGGGTGAAAGGTATGCCCTACATTTTTATGTCCATGCAACATATGTAACCTATATACCTTGCATCTCACTCATGTATATTATGAAAAATAAATGCGTAGAGAATATATAAGTAATTAAACATGTATGTGATAAATGATATTAATAAATTATGTAACTAACAAAGCATGACATATATATATATATATATATATATGTATATATATGTATATGTATATATATATATATATGTATATATATATATATATATGTATATATATGTATATATATATATATATATATATATATATATATATATATATATATATATATATATGTATATATATATATATATATGTATATGTATATATATATATATGTATATGTATATATATATATATGTGTGTATATATATATATATATGTCTATATATATATATATATATATATATATATATATATATATATATATATATATATATATATGTATATATATATATATATATATATATATGTATATATATATATATATATGTATATATATGTATATATATATATATACAAACTTTTTGAATATAGTGATAGATTTCTCATCTTTGGATATAGAATTGTATCAAATTTCCCCATGTCATCATCATTATCTATTCATCACATGACAATGTGTCTATCATCTTCATCTTTACCTTTTATATTTCGTAGATATTATGCATATGGATTACATGTTCTTCAATATTAGTAAATGAGGGAGCACACTATATCTTATGAAATAATTATTTTTCACTTTTTTGTTATCTTCGATATTTTGGTGATCATTGTTTCCTTCATGGAATATTTGTATTTTCACCTTCAAACATGAAAGTAATACACTTATTTGGAGTATCAATTATAGGTTGAATATGGGTAAGTGCATGGAATTGGAGGCCAAAGGGGGGTCTTAAGTGAACATGTTTTTCTTGAAAAATAAAAAACCTCAGCTTGTATGGATTATTTGAGACACTTAATTTTAAATTTTAAAGATGTCATCAGAACATGAATTTTATTATTTTGAGTCTAGTTTCTAAACTTCTAACATTTTTTTGAAATGCTCAAGTATAAGTAGGTCAAACATCAAAAATTTAAAGAGGTCATACTATTTTTTAGAAAAATCAAATTAGATAATTTTCTATGAGACCCATCATTTTTTTAGCATCGTTTAGTTTTTTTAAAACCTTTTTGTGAAAAGTTAGATAAGATCATCCAGTTTGCAACCTATATTTTTTTTAAATTAATTAAGTAATGTTTTTTTATTAATTTCACAAGTCAATAGACCCTAAAATATGATCAAAAATGTATAGCCAACCATGCACCCCCCTAACTACCTTAAAATTATCCAAAATTAAATTTTTTTGAATGTGTATATAATTAAATCTAGTTTACAACTATATAATTTTTTTCTAGTTTGAATCAATGAATCAAAATATACATAAACAAAGATGAACATGTATAGTTGTGACATATAATGTTATAAAAAAAACATACTTAGAAATAAATATAGATAAAAACCTTAAAGTAATAAAAATATAAAATATATTTATATATTTAAAAAGAGGAAAGTGTAGTTGATGTTGTAGTAATATTTTCAAGAAAAAGTTTGATAAAATTCATAGTGTTTAGCATGGCCAAAGTTACATTTTGTTATTTTTAGTCAAAAACACATATTCAGTTATGTGTCTACATGTCCATGCCTCAGTTTCAGGAATCCAAGTCATTTCTAAACCTTCAAGAATGTGTTTCAAAAATTAAATATAAAAATTATGTACATGAAATTATTGCATATGTAGAACTACCATGTAAGCAGAATTACCATGTACGTAGTTTAGTTTACATGCATTTCACAAACTATTATTTTGTTTATATCTACGATCATGTTATTTTTTTATAGTTTTCTTAATTCCCAAACTTCATGAATGGCATTAGTGTATTAAATATTTGCTAACATTGAAGTTTTGTACATCAAATCTAAACAAGTAATTGAGATTATAGTATTGTGTCATTGGGTCAGCTAAATAGATTTGTGATTATACAGCCAACAGGGATCAATTTTAAGCCAATACTATCTGATACACTTAAAAAAAATTGTAAATAGTCAATTTACAGTCTTAAATGTGCATAATATCAAAGAATGGTAAAACAAGCATTTAATGTACATTATATATTTGCTGCAAAATTAAAATAATCACATTTTAAATAATATTAATATTATATTCATTTAAATAAATATTAATTGAAATTCAAACTTATAATTTCTAATCTTTTAGAAAAAGAAAATCTGAATAATTGGGATTGCATATTGAATTGATCACAGTGAATACCATTTGATAGGGAATGAAAATTTTGATTTGACAATGAAATCTAATTCCAAATTATTTTAGTCAAAATTTTAGTTTTTAATAGTTATTTTATAATAAACTAAATATTATTATTATTATTATTATTATTATTATTTTAAATTTGACTATATAGTGTTTATATTTACTCAATAATTCACACACTTTATATTATTAAAATATTGTATAAAATAAATAAATTTGACAATTTGAAGGCAAAGTTTAAAGACACTTCAAATATGTTCAAAATCATTAAAAATAATTGGTTTAGGGTTTAGGGTTTACAATTTAGTGTTGAGCACATGCTTATACTGAGAGGAGGGGTGAATCAGTATAAGTTTATCTTTTACTTAATGAAACTTAATATCCATAAATCAAATCATTCACATAAAAATGACACATATTAATGCTAGATTTTTTTAGGGAAAAACCATAAATGAATAGTTCATTGGAACTACTGCCCAAATCTAGCCACAAATAAAATTCTTCTTACAAAATTTATGTAGGCACTAACCAACTAGAGACACCAATTCCCACTGCTAAGCAATTTTTAGGCACCAACCTAATAAAGACACTAATCCCCACTACTAAGCACTTTGTAGGCACTGATCTACTAGAGACACCAATCCCCAATGCTAAGCACCAACTTAACAAGAGACACCCATATATTTGATTTGAGGCACCGACCTCAACTGAAATAATCTCCCATCTTACTATTGTTGCTTCATCAACGAATGATTGAAAATTCAATCTCATCTTCTTTTTCTCCACAATAATATGCTTATGATAAAGTGATAAAAATAATTAATTCCATTTTTCAAATCTACATGTGTTTGTATGATATATCTTTTTATTATCCACACACTTGCTTCCTTCCCTTCTTCATATATTTCACTCTTCAACTTCCATTCAATTCACTTTTATACCTCTTCATGTCGCTTGGAAAGGGTCTGATTTTTCCCAAAGGATACAATCTCTCAAAAGGTGGTCAGACATTATTAATACATATTTGACTATAAATTTGTTGGCCGGCCTTGTCAATTATTGTCCATCACATTGGGCAAGTCTATAGTTATTGATTGGGCAACTCTGGAGTTACTAAGCAAATATAAAGATACTAGGTGAGTTCAGAGCCTTAAGCAAGTCTATAGATTTGGGTGAGTTCAAATCTATTGAGTGAGTTGGAATCTCTAGGTGAGTCCAAAACTACTGAGTGAGTTTGAAGTTCTAGGTGAGTCCAAAACTACTGAGCTATTACAGAGCTCTAAGTGAGTCTGTAGTTTTCCCTTCACTTTGCCTTTAACATCAACGATAATATTCCAATAATATCCCCCTTTGTCATTGATGGAAATCCTTGTATAAAAATATTACTTGAACTCCCCCTTATTTTAGTTCTCCTCCTTTGCTATACCTTTCTTTAATTATCCCCCTTTGACATCAATGGCAAAGGGATTTTCATTATACTTCCCTCCACACAAAAATCATGGGAAACATCCATGTCATCTTCTTCAACATCACCACAACTAAAAGATTGTCTTATACTCTTCCCTGTCCTTTTGCATAAGGAATTCTTCTTTTCTCATTTTCTTTCCTTGAATTTAATTAAATATGGGATTTTTGGCATCATCTGCATCCATCTAAATTATCTCTAGTTACTCAAATGGTAACTCCTTTTTTCCACTTCCCTTTCTATCTGCATATCATGCTCCATATGCTCATTCACATTCCTAGTTTGATCACTTGTTAGATCTGAGCTACCTTCTAAAATCTATACTTGACATTGGCCCATGCCTATTGTAAGTTGTTATGCACCTAGACTAATTTCATTCTATTGTATCTTCTACAATATCTAAAATTCCTTTCATAGTGTAAACTCTAAATCATAATGGATTCATTATTTATGATCAATGTACTATAATCATTTAATTTCAAGACACAACATTCCATTTTTTGGTCTTTTCCTACTTCTTTGACTTATTTCTAATAATAATATGATCACTATATCATCACTCTCACAAAGAATATTCATTAGTTTATCTTTCTCTTTGTCTTTTGAATGCATATCACCAAACAAGCTATGGATCTAAAAGATGATCCAGTGATTATCTCCCCCTAAATTGGTGAATTTTATTATGAGCTTAGTGATACTTCTTGTGCATGAAATGCAGTTTACATAAGCATAGTTCTCTCCTTTTCTTGCTCCTGCTTCCTCTTCCAAAATTTTATAGGTTTTTCCTTTTGCTTTCTAAGGGTATCCACCTTCTTGTTTTTTCTAGAAGGATCCAAAAAACCACTTCTAAAAAAGTGTAATGTATGTCCAAAGTTGTTGCACTTATAGCATTTGACATTGTAATCTACTAAAAGAGCAAATGGATTATAGTTTCTATTTTTTGTTATCATTCCATACATAATCATTTCTTGATATACCCTAAAATCTCTTGCTTTATGAAAAAAATGATTATATAAATAGAAATAACCATAAAAGGATCTCTGGAACCTAGTCATATGTGTCTGCCTTAGAGGAAGGATTATTTTGAAATTTTGTATAGGTACATTTTTACCTTGTTTATCATTGGGATGAGTAATATGCTCCTTATCACTTTCCCCTTTTATAGATACTTTGAGTGCATCCATGTATCTCTTTGGATTCTATGTATTCATCCTCTTAGGTGGTCTATAGTTTTTGCACTCTGGCTTTCTTTAGTGCTCTTCTAGTACTCTTCATAATCAAGACTAGTCTTGATGCATGATGACCTTTGAAAATTAAGAATCTCAACTAGTACTTTAGTGATTTTTTCAAACTTTAAATTTATTTTCAATTTAGAACATGACTTCTCCAATTCCTTCTTTAATAAATTTACTTCTGATTCTAGCTTGGCAATGTGGTCTTATTTTGCCTTAAGTTGGACTTTTACTTCTTCCTATGTCTTGTTGGCTTCTTCTATTTCAATATTTAGACTAATGATGACTTTTTTTTACTCTTCAAGGCTATGAGACATTTTTATTTTTAGGTCACTATTTTCTTCTTCATATTTTTGAATTTGTAATCTTAGTTTCAAATTTTTCTTCTTAAGAAATTTTATCTCACCTAAAGCACAGATGAGTTCTCCTTCAAGATTTACTTCTTTTTCATCCTCAACATCTTCCTCATCTTTCAAATTATCTTAAATTGTAGAGGCATCATTCATTATATCCATGAATAGAGTTTATTTTCTATCATTACCTGAAATGCTCTCATCACTCTCCTCAGTTGAGTTGTTATCCTTTTCAGAATAGAGACTTTTCTTGTGCTTACCAAACTTTTTCTTATTTTTATTTTATTTGAAGCTTTTCTTGTATTTAGGTTTGCTTTCCTTTTTATTTCTTTCCTCATTATGACTTTCCTCATCATCATTGGTGTTATCACTTAAATTAGATTCTTTATATTTCCCTTTCTTAGGATCTTTAAAGGTTGTTTCCTTCTTAGAAGATTTCTCCTTTTCAGTCCTCATTTCACATGCCATGAGGATCCCATATAACTCATCCATTGTTAGTTTGTTTAGATCCTTTATTTATTCGATCACAAAAAACTAGAATCTTAAAGGTAGATACCTTAGTACCTTTTGGATGATTATGTCTTCTTTGACTTTTTCACCAAGCCCTTTGATAATGTTGATAATTTCAACTACATGAAGTAGATAGGCCGCAATGTTTTAATCCTCACTCATCTTCAAAATTTTGAATTGTCCCTTGTGAATTTGAAGCTTGGCCATATTTATTTTGTTATCTCCCTCATATATGGTCTTAATTTCATCCCAAATGTCCTTAGCCAAGTCACACTATATTACTTTTACAAACTCAGATTCTGACAAACCACACAGAATAGCATTTGTGGTTTTTATATTATTTTCACTAGCCTTATTTTTGGTTGTATCCATTGTTGGATATGATGGAGTAAGATAACCATTTACAACTAATTTCTAGATATCAAACCCTAAATCCATTAAATAAGTTCTCATTATTATACTCTAAAAATCATAATTTGTTCTGTCAAACAATGGAGCCTTGTTTATAGATAAACCTTCTTATCCATCCATGTGTGCTCCTAAGATATACCTTCTAGTGGTTAGGATGTTCTAAAAGAACCACTCTAATACTAATTGTTGAGCACATGCTTATACTAAGAGAGGAGTGAATTAGTATAATCTTACCTTTTACTTAATGAAACTTAATATCCACAATCAAAGCATTCACATAAAAATGACACAGATTGACACCAAATTTACATGGAACCCCTTTTAGGGAAAACTAAAAATGAATAACTACTTGAAGCTACCATCAAAATCCATCCATAGATAAAATTCTTCTTACAAAATTTTTATAGGCACCAACCTACTAGAGACACCAATCCCCACTGTTAAGAAATTTATATGCACCGACCTACTAGAGACACCAATCCCCACTGTTAAGCACTTTGTAGGCACTGACCTACTAGAGACACCAATTCCCACTACTAAGCACCAACTTAGAAAGAGACACCCATCTCTTTAATCTGAGGCACCAACCTCCACTGAAATAACCTCCCACCTTATTATTGTTGCTTCATCAATAAATGATGGTAAATTCAATCTCCTCTTCTTCTTCTCCATAAAAATATACTTATGCTCAAATGATAAAAATAATTAATTCCATTCTTCAAATCTACATGTGTTTGTATGATATATATTTTTATTCTTCACATACTTGCTTCCTTCTCTTCTTCACATATCTCACTCTTCAACTTCCATTTAATTCTCTTTTATATTTCTTCATGCCTCTTGGAAAGGGTGTGATTTCTCCTAAGGGATACAATCTCTCCAAAGGTGGTTGACCATCATTAATACACATCCAACAACAAATTAAAAACATTTTATTGTTGATTTTCCTTGTCAATTATTGTTCATCACACTGGGAGAGTTTGTAGCTATTGATTGGGCAAGTCTAGAGCTATTGGGTAAGTCTAGAGCTATTAGGCGAGTCCAGAGCTCAGGGTGAGTCTGAAGCTACTGAGTGAGTTCAAAGCTCTGGGCAAGTCTAAAGATATTGAGTCTGAATCTCTAGGTGAGTTTGAAGCTACTAAGTGAGTATGAAGCTTTGGGTGAGTCTGAAGTTACTAAGCTAGTCTGAAGCTCTGATTTAATTTGTAGCTTGCCCTTCACTTTGCCTTTGATATCAATAATAATATTCCAACTTTTAGGGTTTAGGCTTTAAGGTTTAAGGTATAGGGTTTAGGTTTTAGGGTTTAGGGCCTAATCTCAAAGGCAATTGAGTATAATTTGAGTTATTTGAACCTATTTGTAATTACATAATGCGATTTTTATCATAATTAGCCCTAATGACATCATAAATTAAGTTAATCAGTCAATTAGATGAATAACTAATATGGTTTATTTTGAATTCACCCATTTTATTATAATTCTTACTCTAAAGGATGTTATGTGTGGTTAAATTGATTAGTTTAAGTTTTAGGGTTTATGATTTAGGGTTTAAGTTTTAGGGCTTAAGGTTTAGGGTATATAGGGTTTAGGTTTTAGGTTATAAGGCCTAGTCACAAAGGAAACTGGAGCTAAATTGAGCTCATTTAATCTATTTGTGACTACAAAATATGATATTGGACTCAATTTACCCCCACATCATCACAAATTGAGCTAGTTAGTTAATTGGGTTAATGAATGATGTGATTTGGGTTAAATTGAGCTCTATGAACCTAAAGGATGTTAATTGAGGCTAAATCATTTGGTTTAAGGTTTAGAGTTTAAGTTCCAATAGTGAAGGTAATTAAGGATAATTTGAGTTATTTGGACCTATTTATGACTATAGGAAATGATTTTGGGCACACTATCCCAAATGTCATCACAAATTGAACCAACCAATCAATTGGGCAAATAAATAATGTGATTTACATTAAATTGAGCTAGGCATGAACATAATTTAGTAGATTTAAATGGATTGATTAAGGTAAATAAGGTTTACGGTTTAGGGCTTAGGGCTTTGGGTGTATAGGGTTTAGGTTTTAGGATATAAGGTCTAATCACAAAGGTAATTAGGTCCAAATTGAGCTATTTTAACCTATTTATGACTACATAATGTGATTTTTGGCTCAATCGGACCCCACATCATCATAGATTGAGCCAATTAATTAATTAGGGAAATGAGTGATGCGATTTGGGCCAAATTGAGTCTTTTGAATGTAATTCTTACTCTAAATGATGTTAATTAAGGCTAAATCAATTGATTTAGGGTTTAAGGTTTAAAATTTAGGGTTTATGGTCCAATCATGAAGATAATTAAGGATAATTTGAGCTGCTTGAACCCATTTATGACTATAGAAAGTGATTTTAGACACAAGTAGCCCTAAAATCATTATAAATTATGCCAATCATTCAATTAGGCCAATAAGTAATGTGTTTTATGTTAAATTGAGCCTATGAACATAATTAACTAGGGTTAAATCAATTGATTTAAGATAAATAAGGTTTATGATTTAAGGTTTATGGTTTAGGACTTAAGGATTATGGTATATAAGGTTTAGGTTTTAGGGTATAAGGTCTAATTGTGGAGGTAATTAGGGCCAAATTGAGCTCCTTTGATCTATTTGTGACTTAAAAATGTGATTTTTGGCACAATTGTCCCCCATATCATCACAAATTGAGCCAATTAGTCAATTTGGGCATTGAGTGATGTGATTTGGGCCAAATTGAGCCTTATGAATGTAATTCTTACTCTAAAGGATGTTAATTGAGGCTAAATCAATTGGTTTAGGGTTTAGGTTTAAACTTTATGGTTTAGGGTCCAATCATGAAGGCAATTGAGTTGCTTGAACCCATTTCTGACTACTAAAAAAGATTTTGGGCATAATTAGCCCCAACATCATCACAAATTGAGCCAATCAATTAATTGGGCCAATAAGTAATGTGATTTACATTGAATTAAGCCCTATGAACATAATTAAATGGGGTTAAATTTGTTTGAAGTAAATAAGGTTTATAATTTAAGGTTTAGAGTTTATAGATTAGGGCTTAAGGATTAAGATATATAGGGTTTAGGTTCTAGGGTATTTGGTCTAATTGCAAAGGTAATTAGGGCCAAATTGAGCTCCTTTAACTGATTTATGACTTTAAAATGTGATTTTGGGATCAATTAGTCCCACATCATCATAGATTGAGCTAATTAGTTAATTGGGGGAATGAGTGATATGATTTGGGTGAAGTTGAGCCATATGAATGTAATTCTTACTCTAAAGGATGTTAATTGAGGCTAAATTGATTGGTTTAGGGTTTAGGGTCCAATCACGAAGGCAATTGAGGATAATTCAAGTTGTTTGAAGTTATTTGTGACCATAGAATGTGTTTTTGGGTTCAATTATCCTCCTTGTCATCACACATTGAGTGAATTATTTAATTAGGGTAGTTAGTGGTGCAATTTGGACCAAATTGAGCCATGTGATAACTCCAGAATCAAAATAGGTTAAACCTTGTCCCCGCTTAGTGCGAGTGCACAAGTATTTTATTAATAATTCAAAAAACCAAGTACATAAGGGTTCCTTTACTCTGTTAACCCTTTTACAATGCAAACATTGATTTATATAGGTTTTACCAATGACCGGTAAAAACAACTAATCCAATAACCAACTAAATACGGGAAAACAACCTGTAAAGTAATTCTAATTAATAAATATAAACATTAAAACTACCTAATAATTAAACTAAGTTTATTTATTTTATGGGGGTGTCTTTATAAAAGATGCATGCCCCATTTACAATAGTAATTTATTTTCTACCAAAAATCTAACCTAACGTTAAGACTTTGGAACAAGTCCTAACACCATGTGAACCTAATCCTTAGTCTAAATGATGGTAATTGGGGCTTAAATGATTTTTTTATAGTTTTAAGAATTTATAATTTATGGTTTATGGTTTTTAGGGATTAGGGTTTAGGTTTGATATTATAAGGTCCAAAAACTCAAGGTTTTAGTTTTAAGGGTCTAGATTTAGGGTTGTTTATGCATACATTTAATACTATGTATGTGGTAGGACCACATATGGGATAGTACTGCATACTTGGTGTATGTGGTATTACTACATAGGTGGTATTATTAGTAGTAAAAAACATTTACCAACATCCTTTCCTTTCAAATTGAGAGTTTCATCCCTTAGGTACTTTTCTCTATTTTATTTTGCACACTACAAGTATATTTTTTATTGATTTGATGTATGTATCCACCCTCAAAAGTAAAAAACATTGTATATTCATGGTTGACTAAAGAGTGCATGTTGATTTTATAATGATTTGATCATTGTCCCCACTTGGTACTACACATTAAGAAGGAATGTTTTTTTAATAATTAGATTGTTGTACCCACCCTCAAAAGTTGAAAACTTTGTGCAATCATGGGTGACGGATTGCATAATATCAAGAATAAGAAGAAGTTAAAGAATAAAAATCTAGAGGAATTATAAGTATGGAGAGAAAAGTAAAGGCAACAAATGAAAAAAAATTGTGCAAGTATACTATCCCTAACGAATTGAATGTCACAAATAATGATATTATACCAAATTCTAAAAGTACAATTAAAAATTTTGATTGTATAACAAATTTTAATATGAGTCCACATTAAAATTTATGGTTATTAATTTTGGTGATAATGAAAGAATACATGATGATGTAAATTTCATGAAACACCAATTGGTGAAATTAACAATCAACAAAATACTATGGGAACACCATTGAATGAAGAAACTAGTAATGAAGAAAATAATATGGAAACACCAAATCAATCAAATTTACTAAGAACACCTCCTAGGATTTTAAAAATAAGACCAATGTATTTAATTGAAATTGATGAAAGCATTTTAAAACCAATGCCTAAAAAAATGTCCAGGTGCCATAGGAGAATAAAAGATGAAAGAATCTGGGACTGACACTTTTAAAAACTAAATGAAACTCAAAGATGCCAATTGTTTATTACATTAATGAAAGTGCATAAGATGAGACCTAAAATGAACACCCTAGGACTAAGAACATCTAATATTGATAGTGTAAACAAGGCAATTTCTGAAAATTATCATAATGAATACCATCAAGTAATCTAATATTGATGGTGTAAACAAGGCAATTTCTAAAAATTATCATAATGCATACCATCAAGTAGGTGTGAACAAATGCACCAAAGATGGTAATGTTTCCTAATGCATTATTATAACTTCTATGGTAAGTTTTCAAACAAAGAATAAACAATGGATTAGGAAAACAAGCTAAACATTACACATAAATAGAAAAACACTAATGAAAGTAATTGGGAAACATAGAAGACTTGGTGTTTCTGGTAATAATAACTTGTGGGCATTCTCTAGTAGAATCACACAAAAAGACAAGGCTATATTCGATGCCCTAAAATATTTAATTGTATAATTTTGTAAAGATAACACAAGGGTATCACCTAATATTTGAGGTGTAGTGAAAAGAAGAGTTGGTTCTCATAACTATAAACCACATCCTAAACATTTTTTGTATATGACTCCAACACGATTGTGCTCTAAATTTGTTTAAAAATATCCACATATTTATATTAGTCAAAGATATTTTGAAATGGACAAACCCTTCCATGTGAAAATAAATCACACATGCACTAATTGTTGTAGGCAACACATTGAATTTTTTATAATTATGATATTTTTTGTCATATTTATTGTAAATTGCATACTTATAACAATTTGTACGAGTGTGGAGTGGAAGCCCCACCAAAATTAGCAAGGGAATTTATTCCATCCATTTTTTGTGAAAGATGAGATGGACAATTTTTTTATAACAGGGCATGTTTGAATGGAACTTGAAGCATTTGTGGTGAATTGCCAAAATTGAGAAATTGTACCTATGAGGAGAGTACACATGGAATCAGACAAGAATTGGCTGATTTCAGTAAATATAAATATCTAAAAAATCAACTAAAATATGGAAAATAATCTAAAATGTGTGATCTTATTATAGAATAAATACCTATTTCCAAATTTATGGACAAATTCAAGGATGAAATTGTATATGAGTATGAAAGTCACATACATAGAGCTCAATGACTAGATGAATAATTCAAGTTAGGTAAGGACACATTCCCACTTGGTACCATTAATTTAGTAGTTGAATTTTCAGATAATTACACATTACAACCACAAAGAGAGGTTTAGTCACAATACCACAATTCAGTATAGGTTTCCCTTTTTAGCATATAAAATTCATGAATCCACCTAAAATATAGAGCATGATAAAAAAATATTAAGGGAGTACCACTTCTATGTCACCAATGATTTAACACATTCTTCAAAGTATGTGTAAGGTTTTTTTTAGATGTTTTATGATAGTTTAGTGAAAGGAACATTACTTTCTATTTTAGTGTTTTTGGGAATCTAGTATTTTGTTCCTAAACAATAAAGGGTCTGGAACAATGGGAAAAAATCTAGTTTAATATGGAAAAATACATATCTTTATCTAATAATTTACATGAGGAAGATAAATTAACTTATCTAAAAATAAACTAAAATCAATGATTCAAGGGATGGAAATTGAGGTGCAAGACTGGGACACTACTATGAATCTAGATCTAGCCTTCATTTTATGATTGGATAGGAGCACCAAAAGTGGATAGGAATGGCACCGGTGTTGTAGTCCACCTCTATCACTATTATCTAGGAGATTTGAGCTTTCTAGGTGTTGTTTACTACCTCGATGAGAGCCTGTGTACAAAACTTTAGAGGCTAGAAGTCAATAGAGCTCATTGTAGTTTTGTTTCAATCTCTAAACCCTGTATCTATCTACACACATGTAAACAAAAAATGCATCAAAAGTAAAAGGGGGAAAACTGGGTTAGGAAAAGAATGATCACATGATCTAGAACCCCTATTATCCTAATTATTGCATACATTAACCCTCAAGCTAGGGTCTCATATCAAATCTAGTTCTCCCTTAGGGAGCATGCATAATTAACGTGCACAATAGATGTAAGAATGACTTTCACCTAGGCCCTTCCTTGATCAAGCATGCAAGTCTATATGTGATGTAGAATGTTGAGCTATATTATTTATTAATTTTTATTGTGTAATGTGCCAAAATAGTAAGTGTTAGATATAAAATGCCTTGTGTAGTCCTTTATATAAGAGACTAATAGTGTTTATAATATGACACATGGGATATCCCACTCTAAATCAAATTGTAGTGGTATCTTGTTGATGTTCTTTGTAGTACATACTATAGGTTGTGTTTTGGAGACTAAATATTTGTTCTTAAATGGTTATTTTTATGGTTATGGTCTCCTATCTTATTTAGGACATGGTAGATGTTGGATGCTAGGAGCTATACATACTACTATGAAATATAGAGCAATCTGATCAACTGAATCTACCTCAATCAATCCTAATTTATTTTCCAAAGCTAGAACTGTATAGCATAAGTGCCTAAAATAGGACTCCATCTAATATAGTAAATATTCAAGGAGAGGTTGGTGAAACCCCTTAATAAAGATATGTTGAATCTCTAAATCTGTTGGTTTGTATATCAATCATAACATGTGATTCTTGAACCATAAGATATAATCACTAACTAGCTCTGAAGTATTCTGATGTAAATTTTCAAGTTTCTCATATGTAACAGGAGGCTCATGTTTTCTATGTAATGTCTGAGAAATGCCTCCTTTAAGTCATTATACATGTGCAAGGAGACAATGGGGACTATATGAAAGAGCCAATTCTATGCTTCCCCACTAATGTCTATTAGAATAATTTTAGTAGAATCAAAGGAATCGTATGAGATGGCAAAGCCTTTCAAAAGGCTTGAAGTTGTACATATGTATCTCTAATTCCATCAAAGTAAGGCAATGATGGTATCTGGAAATGTTTAGGCAATTAAGCTTTTATGAATGTCTTCAGAAGTGGGTTACCATGTAGATCATTGGCATCCATCCAAGACTTATAAGCCTTATTTTCAAAGGTAAGGAGATGTACTTGGTGTTGTCATTCACCAACTATATGCATCAAAGAGATAATCTCTTGGGATGGTACATTAGTATCTTGAAGTGGTTTATTTAATCATTGAATTTGATTTTTTATTTTAGCCATAGGAATGCTACATTTAGCAATTGGGTCATAAAGAGGGGGTGTGCTCACTTGAACCTTGGGAGTAATGGTAACTTGGACCTTACTAGAGGGATGTGGTCTACCATTCTCTTTAGGTGAAGAGTGAGAACTGGGTTCACTATAGTGAGGGGTGGCTTGGAAGGTTCATTGGTATTTTTGTGTTTTAGTGTATCACATTCTAACTGAGTAGAAGATGTGATATTAGCATTAACGTGTGCATTATTTGAAATAGAATCATGCATAGAAGTAGAAACAACATTTGGAAATGCATTATGTTTGAGAGGAGTGAGAGAAGAGTTAGAAACATGAGATGCATATTCTTCTTCAGTATGTGCATAATAATCATCATTGTTCCATGCATTATCATAATTGGAATATTGTTCATAATCACTTTCATTTTCATATTCATTGGCATGTTCACTATCATACTCATTATCACTTCCATCATTATTAGGGAGAGGTGTAAGAGAAGATTTTAATTCCTTTCAAATGTGTAATAAATTATCATTGGAAATTTGAATATTATGTGCATCTATGATATCCATGGATGGAATACATGCATTATTTTCATGAGAAGTAAGAGAAAGAGATTTATCATTTAGATATTCTTTGGACACAATAGAGTTAGGAACATGAGATGTATCATTTGAACTATGTAGTGTTAATTTGATTCTATTGCATTTATATTGTTGTAATTTGAACATTGAAGTAGAGAGAGAGAGAGAGAGAGAGAGAGAGAGAGAGAGAGAGAGAGAGAGAGAGAGAGAGAGAGAGAGAGAGAGAGAGAGAGATTAGGTTCACATGGAATCAAATTATCACCAAATAGAGGTTCACTTAGAAGTGCATGATTAATTTGTTCATTTGGTGCATTGTGTAAAGGAGAATGAGGTGAGAAGTATCTTTCCCATTTATCAAAATTATTTCCTTTAGAAGAAGGAATAAAAGAGATAGGTTTGAGAGAAGAAGATGCATCTATTTGTGTTTCACTATCAATTTCATGTATATCATCATATTCCTCATTACAACAATAATAATTATCTTCATTGTAAATAAAATCATTTTCCACATTTTTAGCTAATGTGCAATTTTGAAAAATTGTCCATTCATTGTCATAATTAAGAGAGAAATTTAGAAATTGATTTATGGGATGAGAGGGAATAAGTGCCTTAGTGGCCATTTTATTTCTTTCACCAAAGAGAGTGTGTAAAAGTACTATTAACCAAATGAATGCAAAAATAACTACTAACATAGAGGTTTTGAAATTAAATTTGACAAAGTAAACAATTTACAAAAATTTCAAACTATTTTTCCAAAAAATTTAAGGGAGGAAAACTTGGGGTTTGAGGACCTAGTTTGGAAATCTAGGGTTTTGAGCTAGGGTTTTAGAATTTTTGAAAATTATGCCAATAATTAAAATTCTTAAAAATAAATTTGAATAGAATAAATGCACAAAAATTAATACAAAAATCAAAGATTTGAAATTAAATTTTTGCACAAGAAAACTACTAATATTAAAATTTTGAAATTATTTTTGACAAAGTAAACAATTTACAAAAATTCCAAAATATTTTTCTAAAATTTGCAAGGAAGGCTTGGGGTTTAAGGACCTAGTTTGGAAATCTAGGGTTTTGAGCTAGGGTTTTATAATTTTTGAGAATTATGAAAATAATTTAAATTATAAAAATAATTTTGAATAGAATAAATTCATAAAAATTTATTAAAAAATCAAAATTTTGAAATTAAATTTTTGCACAAAATATGAAGGAAAAACCCTAAGGGTACCTAGAGTTTTAGATTTGTTCAAAGTAAGTTAGGTTTACCAAATGTTTTATTATTTTTGGGAATACAGTGTCTAGTTCCTAAAAAATAAAGGGTTTCAATCATATAAAATGTAAAATTTGGTTATTTGAGCATGGCTAAAGACACCTAATCCATAGGTCCTCCTACTTATTTGTACAACCCTTTTAAGCTTTTCTTTCACTAATTCCCAATCATCCACAGCCTTCTATACTTAACCCTTACAAACCCAAGTAGATATTTTAGGCCCAAATCCATCCCCCCAAGTCTCATTCCCTCTGGATAATAGCACCCAATTTGGATAAGAGTGCTAAAACTTAGGGTGTCCTATTTATGGGGTTGTTATCCAAGTGCAAAGTTGGCTCAAATGGTCATATTCTCTTGAATCCTTATCCCAATTCATGTCAGCCTAATATAAATTCATTTAACCCAAGATCATTAAATCCCCTATAAAATGCCATTCAAAGTCCATTTAGAAGGGTTTGCACTCATTTACAAGAGATAAGCAATAATACAAGCAAGTGCATTCAAGCACTTTTCTCTATTCTCTGCATACAACCTTCCAATGTTATTTCAAGCTTATTCAAACCCTTACACTAGCCCCTTTCCATCCAAATACACCTATTTTTGCATCTAATTTTATTTTCATACATAATTCACCAAGCACTTTAATGGGAGAACTACATTAGCCTGATCCCTCCTCTGAGTATTGGTATGTAGGTAGCGTGCCCACACACGAGGTGTAAAATGCATCCATTGTATCCTTTACACATTAACCAATTATCTCTCTTTTTCAAGTTGTCATTCAAGTTCAAGAATGAATATCTCCTAGGGATTTGAATATTAAAACATATACATAGCAAGATTCATAGACTTTTGAGTTTCAATATTTCACTGACAGGATAACACAGACCTGCCAAATAGAACCAAAAAAACTCAGATCACCTGGACAATAGTGCCCAAAAAAGACTATAGCATCAAAAAATAGGGTATCCCACTTTTGGTTCTCCTATCCAATCTAGAAAAGAACTCTAGGATCCTATTTGCAATAGTCTCCCAAGCTTACACAAAAATTTACAGACCCTACAACATCCATCTCAATCAATTTTTATCTAAGTTTGATTTTCTCTCTATTATTACTATTTTTAGAAAAGGTAAAAATACAATCTATTTATACAAATTAGTTTCTTAATTATTTCACATTATCTAATTATTTAACCTACTTAGACATGTTTATTTAATTAGGAATAAAACTCCATTATTTTAAAAAATAATAAAACATTTGGTGAACCTGACTTAGAATTTTTGCATAAAAACCCTATAACCTTAAGGTAAATTATTTATGATTTTTTGCCATATTTTCCTAATTTTTCCTATATTTAAAAATTATAAATCTATAAATTAATTAAAAAAATATCATGCATTTGTTAAAACCCTAGTTTACACATACTATGTCCTTTTTACATATAAACACATTCTAAACACTAGGAAAAATATATTGCTAATTTTAGAAATATTTTATTATTTTTCCTAAATTTTTAAATAAAAATTATATAAATTTTATATAAATTCATATCAAATTTTTAAAATTATCATACTAATTTTTAAAAATTTAAAAAAAAAACATTCAAACACCCTAGTTGCGTCAACTAGCTCCCAGTTATTTTCCATTAATTTTATAACCATTTTTTAAATTTTATATTGCATACTTAGCTCATAAATTCAATCTAACTTAAAAAAATTCATATTATTTTGCATAAATATCTTTGAAAAAATCCCTAGTTGCATGTACTAGCTCCTATTTTGCTTCTTGAGGTATCACCTTACATGTTTGGGAGTTATGTATCCTTTCTATGCATATTCTTGTTCCTTGTTTAGATTATATCAACTTAATATTTTATATTATTATCCAAGTTATTTTCCTTATGCCACCTAATTTCCTTGCATCTCTTCCTTCGAGATGAAGTGCAAGACTTAGTGGCAATCCTCCTGAATTCACCTAGATTCCTATAACTTGGCCATATACCATGGATAGACAACCAACTCAGGTTCTAGTCATAGATTCTACACATCCAGATTACACCAATTTCAATTAGGATAATTTTGACAAAGAGCAGTATGAAAATAATAATGATGATGTACACACCAATGCTCATGCTCCACCACATTAGACCACTGATCCACTTCCACCCATTATTGATGATGAAGTTGTACTCAACAAATATTTGATCCTCCAAAAATTTAGAGAAAGACTTAAGGAATAGCTTAAAGATCATACACTAATTTTTCAATCTATCATGGAAATCAAAAAGGCTAAATAATTTAATTTTTCCATCCCCATCGAACAACCAATTTTAAATGATGCTACAAGGGCAACTATGTCTCAACAACCCCCTATAGTAGCCCAACCTACCTCTATGCCACCAATTAGAGCTAGAACATCCCTATCTCCTAATTTGGTAGCCCTTGTGAAAGAGATAAGATATCTTCAATTTCAGGTGATATATCTTGAGTAAGGTACCACTAGACAAACACAAGCTTTGGATTCTTTTGCTCTTCTGTATACACCATTGGCACGTCATATTGCCTCTACACCCTTACCACAAGGTTTTGTTCAACCCAAGCTTACTCTTTATGATGGCCAGGGTGATCTAGAGACACACTTGAGAGAATTTCATGTAGCATGCTTGGACTATGTACCCAATGACTAGCTACTTACCAAGCTATTTCCATGAAGCCTAAAGGATTATGATTTACAATGGTTTTATAGTCTACCAAATTAGTCAGTTCATGTATTCAATCCTTTAGCTAACATGTTCTTAGCACACTTTAGCATTAACATTGGTGATAAGGTTTCATATGCTCAAATTACTCAATAAAAACAACAACCAAATGAGCATCTCATGGACTATGTTCTTCGTTATAAGACCATCTTGGCTAAGATGACTAGTCCCATGGTAGATCAAGAGTTATAGGACCTCCTTAAATAGAGTCTTCTAATAGCACTTCATGAATCAATTATGTTCAAGTGATTCTCTTACTTCACTAAATTGTGTCATACACTAAAGGAAAGAGAAGTGAAACTCATTTCAATGGGAAAACCCAAGTATACAAGCATTCCAGACATAACTAATAAGAGTAACAACAAAGTCCCATGAAAGGTCAAGTTTAATGATATAAAAGGGCAGAATCAACCTACACATAAATCACATATTCAAAGAGCTTATCCTACTTCCAAATGGGTCCCTAAGAGCCCTACAGTTACATCCACTTCTCAGAGTTATAACAGGACCCCACAATCAATTTCTACTTCAAAAATTTTAGAGGAACTACAACATATACAGTGTTTAGAGCCACAGCCTCAGTATTTTCATCATGCTTAACATTCACACATGATTTCAATCCTTGATATAGTATACCATGATAGGGATTCTCACATGAGACTCATCGGTTAGTATCATCCTATCCCAGTCTACTTGTACATAATCTTTTTTGCTTGATTATACATAGCTTATATAAAAATATAAAAAAAATACAAAATTTCAAAATACAGAAACATTCAAATAATTTCAAAACACCAAACACATTTAGATTGTATGCATCATCCATGTTTTACATTTATACTACTATGTTAGACTTACATTTTTTTATATGTTATTGTTTGTCAATTATCTACATTACCATGCTTCACTTGATCTTCTTTGAGTGTGTGCAGTGACTTCTAGTTCCTTGATTGCTTCATTCTACTAATTGAGGGGGAATCCTACTTATACATTCAAGACACACATCAACATGCATATTTTCACTGGGGGCATCTTCTACATGACTACACCATTTAGGTTATGTCATTATTACACCACACACTCTAGTTGTCATGTTGACATACATTACTTACTAGATTATACAGATTACCACATCGACACTCACTAGTATCTTGTAGTTGTGTATTTACTAGCATTTACATAGTCTTATACTAAATGTGTCTTGCATACTTTTAGTCTTACTTTGATTATTTAGATGTGATTGTACTTTTATATTTTTTACATGTTTTTCTTTATTGCGTTGCATAGCTAGATGTGATTGTATTTCTAGTTCTAGTTTTGTTTCTTATGTGTGCCTTAGGACATTTGCCAATGTCCTTTGCTTTTATTCATGTGTGTATACATTTGTACATTTACCAATGTCCCTTACTTTTAATCTTCTATGTTCTTGTATCCCTCATGCCAATCTTTGCTTATTTTAACTTGTATGTGAGTGTGGCATTTGAACATGATTTGTATGCTTGCTTTCTAGTTTGAGTAACATGTGCCCATATCCCTTGTTTGTGTGGCCCCTTGGCCAACCTTGTATGTTTTTTTCTTCTTTCTTTGTACACTTATTTTTTTATTATTTTTCCTTGTTTGTAATGTCATGATCTATATCATGTATTTACCTTGATTTTTTGGATGCCATGATGGACATCATGTTCCATCCCTCCAACTAAAAACTGATAACTAACATATAACATTTCTAGTTCTAGTTTAGTACATTTCACATGCTTTTACATTGTTATATCTATGTAAGCATACCCCTATTGATCTAACAATCTCTCAATATAAATATTTCTATATCTCGAGATATCTTGTTGATTATCATTGATATATCATGTATATTTCTAGCTTAACACACTTGCAAGGATTCTTCTAAGGGCAGTCATTATAAGGTACTTATTCCTACCCTCAGAAGAGGGAAAAATAAATAGGGGTTTTTTCATAGAGATCAAATATCCTAACATTCAAAATAGTAGCATTCAGATCACCCAATTCAAAATCCAGAGATCAAACCAGTCAAAATAGTTAAAAAATAGTGACAATTTCATATCAACAATCAGTATCAGCATAGGAAAATAGCATTAAAATGAACAACAGTACCAAACACAAGGGTGTCTTAATTTTGGAACTCTTTTCTAGGCAAAAAAACACCCTAGTTTTCTAGTAACAAACAAAAAGTTTAGCTTAGCTACATTTTTTGCACATCTAGATCAATCAAAATCAGTAGTTTTAGTGCAGTTTTCTCAAGGAATATAAATATAGAGAGTATCATGCATGACATGATGACTCTCACTTCAATTTTTAGATTAGGTAGTTGACATAACTTCCATATCAAAATACATGTTTTAGACACTAGTGATTGGGGGCAATGTGCATGACACATTGATCTTATTTTGTTTTTGAGTTTAGTTTATTACCTAGGCATTCTTAGTAGTTACATGCCTTACTCCATTTATGGATGGTTGGCATCCTTTTCTAGTTGAACTTTCATACAAGTTTAACTTCTTGAGTACCTCATTTCCCAATTTAGTTTTCACATAATCCTAGTGCATCAATTTTGGAGTGGATTTCATACAGGCCTAATCTCCATCTTTCAGAATGGCCAAGAGTGGCCTACTTTCTAGCATACATTTGGTTATCCATGCCACATTTTTAGATTTTTAGAACATCCATGGGATCCATGAGCCATTTCATATGACATTTATTCTATACCGGTATCACTTCATAGCTTTATTTCATGGGGCAATGATGGAGCCAAAGGGCCAACCTTTATATTCTTGAGCCACCTATTTAGAAGGATTGGACACACAACCTAGACATTGATTATCACATGCATGATCATCTAGCTTTATTTATTAGGTGATGATGGATTTAAAGGGCCAGCCTTTGTATTCTTGAGCCACTTTCTAAGGAATTGAGAACTCAATTCCATTTATGATATAATTGTTGGTACAACATTATCTAGCATAATCTAGCATTACTTAGCCTTACTTAGGATCACAATAGGTTTTGTATTGGTTCGTATACTTGGTGAGGTGTATTCATTCCTTTCTCTTCCTTTTTATTTTACTCAACTTTTGTATGTTCTTATTTTATATCACATATAATAAGAACTTATCTACTCTTTGTTTCATTTTGTAGATTCACACTTGCACAATGTTCTCTCTATGCACTATCTAGCATTACTCAGCATCACACAAGCTTCATGGGCTTCACCTTTGCAGGTAAGTTGAAGGACACTTTCTATTTTTTTATTTTATCCTAGTATTTCACTTTGTTGCATAACTATAATAAAGGGAAGGGGTGGAGGCAGGCGGGGGGGTGGGGCAGGGAATGTAGTCATATAAAATGCAAAAATTGTTTATTTAATCATGGTTAAACATACCTAATCCATAGATCCTTCTACTTGCTTGCACAACCCTTTTAGACTTTTCTTTCACTAATTCCCAGTCATCCATAACCTTCTAGACTTAACCCTTACAGACCTAGGTAGCTCTTTCAAGTTTAGATCCATCCCCCTAGATCTCATTCCCTCTAGATAACAACATCCAATTTGGATAAGAGCGTTGAAACCCAAGGTGTCCTATTTCTAGCATTGTTGTCCAAGTGCAAAGTTGGCTCAAATAGTCATATTTTTCTAGATCCTTATCCCAATTCATGTTAGCCTAATGAAAATTCATTTAACCCATGATCATTAAATCCCCTATAGAATGTCATTCAAAGTCTATTTAGAAAGGTTGGCACTCGTTTACAAGAGAGAAGTAAGAATACAATCAAGTACATTCAAGCACTTTTCCCTATTCTCTATATATAGCCTTCCAATATTATTCCAAACTTATTCAAACCCTTACACCAATCTCTAGCCATCCAAGTACACCCATTTTTTCATCTAGTTACATTTTCATACACAATTACACCAAGCACTTCACTAGGAGAACTACATTAGCTTGATCCCTCCTCAAAATATTAGTATGTAGGCAGTGTGCCGACATACAAGGTGTGAAGTGCATCTAGTGTATCCTTTACACACTAACCCCTTATCTCTCTTTCCCAAGTTGTTTTTCAAGTTCAAGTATGAAGATATCCTAGAGATTTGAATATTAAAAAAGATGTACAATGAGCTTCATAAACTTTTTAGCTTTGATATTTCATTGATAGGGTAACATAGACCTACCGAATAGAACCCAAAAAACTCAGATCACCTAGACAACAATGTTATAAAAGGACTATAGCACCAAATAGTAGGGTGTCCCACTTTCATCACTCCTATACAGTCCAAAAATTAACTCCAACATCTTATTTTCAATAGTCTCCCAATCCTACATAGAAATTTTTAGACCCTACAACATCTATCTCAGTCAGTTTCTAGCTAAGTTTGATTTTTTCTCTATTATTACTATTTTTAGAAAAGTTAAAAATACAATGTATTTACACAAATCAATGACTTAATTATTGCACATTATCTACTAATTTAACCTACTTAGACCTATTTATTTAATTAGGAATAAAACTCTATTATTCTAAAAAATAATAAAACAAGTCTCTAGAGTAGGGGAAAAATCTAGTTTAATATGACAAAATATATATTTTTATCTAATAATTTACATGAGGAAGAGAAATGATCTTATCTAAAAATAGATTGAAATAAATGATTCAGGGACTAGAAATTAAGGTGCAAGACTGGGACACTATCATGAATCTAGATCTAGCCTTCATTTTATGGTTGGATAAGAGCACTGAAAGTGGACAAGAGTGGCACCAGTGCTGTAGTCTACCTCTACCACTATTATATAAGAGATTTTAAATTTTTATGTTTTATTCATTACCTCAATTTGAGCCTGTATACAAAATTTTAGAGGCTATACGTCAATAGAGCTTGTTATATGTTCATTTCAATATCCAAGCCATGTATTTATCTACACACATATAAACAACAAATGCATCAAAAGCAAGAGGGGGAAAACTGGGTTAGGGGAAGAATGATCACATGATCTAGAACCCTTGTTGTCTTGATCACTACCTATATTAACCCTCAAGTTAGGGTCTTAGATCAAATTTAGTTCTCCCTTAGGGAATGTGCATAATCAACACGCAAGGTAGATGTAAGAATTACTTTTCCCTAGGCCCTTCCTTGATCAAGCATGCAAGTCTATGTGTGATGTAGAATGATGAGATATATTATTGACTAATTTTTATTATGTAATGTGCCAAAGTATCAAGTGCTAGATATAAAATTCCTTGTGTAGTCCTTTATATAGGAGACTCTTTATTTTGAATTTGAGAACTTTAATCACATTTGGCCAACATTACAAAACTTAAAGATGAAGTTAATAAATGGTTTGGGACTTATTAATCAAAATAAATTGATCATTGGAGATCAAAATGACCTTGGATAAGAGCGTCAAAAGTAGACATTAGTGGCACTGGTGTTGTAGTCTAAGTCCATCACTCCTGTCCTACATGCCAGAGACCTAAGGGGATGGAAAGAGCATAGAAAACCTAACCTAGATGAGGTGAAATGCTTGTTTGAAAGGCTCAAGATGATTGGGAATAGGCAAAAATGTGTCTAGAGTATGAAATGAGACCAGAATGAGTAAAAGAAAAGACATGGCTAAATGTGAACAAAGCTCATATTCTCCAGTTAGAGTTTCCTATGAAAGGACTATGAAAAGACATGATATGTGTGTTTTCTTGACCAATTTAGGGTGTATACACTTTCAAACAACATTATATTTGGTTAGATAATTGCATGTCATAATTTAAGAATTCATGGATGTTTAACTAGCTAAGCAGGATGCATGTGACCACTAGTATACAACATATTTGGAGTTTCACTGAAGAAGGCCATGGAAAAGGGGAACATGATGGTGTAGGAGCATGTGTGAAAAGATCACTTTCAATAAAGGAGTTAAATTTTTAAGAGTTATTTGATTTTAAAGATGAAAAAAATATAGTTGAATGTTGTAATGAAAATAATGGCCATGGTTCTCAACAAAAAACCACCATTCATAGATATTTATAGATGATGAAAGATGAAAATTTGGAAAGGTATGAATATTTTATGATAGTAATAGGATTTAATTATTTACACTCATTTCATAGCTAAAACATATGTTCTTGGATGGTTCATATGAGGCACATGGCATGATTTTGTTTTACATGCATTGACTTTGTTTGGAATGAGTACGAGTCACAAGAATGGGTGGATGAATGGAGTTGTAGGACTCTATTTCCAATTGACACTTATCAAGCTCCACTAGCATTTAAAATTATAAAGCTAACATCATCACATGACTTTTTACCATGCATGTATTTAATCTAGTGAAACTAGGTACCATATATTTAACATGAGTTTCACGTACTAAATTTGGTAAATATATCAAAGATCATGTTATTAAATCATGTTTTATTTTATGATGTGGGGAATGTTTATGCAATTATTGTAGATGAGGATAACAAAGAGGGGACAAACTAATACGTGTGTCAATGTGTAGATTAAAAATATAAATTGACTTGTGTGGTCATAGATGGGAAATAGTCATTATCCCATTGGGTTTGTGGTAATTACTATAACTTGGCTTCAACACTTTTCTATCAAAAATTAAAATGTATGGTTGTTTAAAGATTATGAAGTGCATAATAAGATACTCCACTATTCAAATTTGGTTCTTGCAACATATTTTCAATTGTAAAAATATAATTGGCACCTCCAACATGGTGGTGATGTTATTTTTTAGCCAGGAGGCCATGGAGATAGAGATATCCAACTATGGCTT